>JAZHYW010010064.1:0-10557 GCA_037355805.1 Ixodes ricinus | reverse complement strand
ATTTTCACATTATCTTATCTTCCCCCAATTCAGTTTGCTGTACTGCATTTCTAGGCGGCGCTACCTCTTTTTTTCCATTTATGACGGCCTCGGCAGCGGTTGGATCTGGACAAGGGATCGCTAATCAGCGCTGATTTGGCCTTGATATAAAGCTGATGTAGTGCTGCCTCAGGGTTAGTCTCGAGGTGCGTCTCCTTTTCTTACGGCTACATTTTTCTTGCCAGCTGCTGCAAGGGTTGTGAAGAAAATTGCCCGTGGCGAGATTGAGACAATTTTTTTTACTGGCGTCATGCTGTCGTGAGGTCGGGTTTGCCGAGTCACTGCAGCGTGCTGCAACCGGCGGCCAGCTAATCTGAATAAAAGAGATTTCGATGTCCAGTTGACCGCCTCTGTGGGAAGAAGCGGCAGATATTGTAAACGTCTTATTATTTGCCCAAACTCGATATTCCGCGATTTAGGTCAAGGCTGAAGTTTTGGAGTAAATTCAGCGGGTTCTAATTTTTCGCGACGTGGTGGGGGATCCCAATATAGATTCCAAGGACTGGCAAAAGCGAGCTTGGTGAACATGCAGATACTTGGATCGAAAGAATGACACGCAGAAGGGACAAGCAGGGACAACCACGTTCTTTCATTTAGCAGCAACGTTTAATTTGGGCACGGAAATTGCACCCTAGATTTCTTCCCATATCACCCTATCTTAGTTCGGGTCTCGTTCAGCTTTCAATTTTTATGCCCTAAAATAAATCTTGGTTGCTAAATGAAAGAACGTGGTTGTCCTCCGTGTTTTATTCTTTTCTTCGATTTTAATTATAGATTCCAATGTTTTTATGTTTTAACGGAATTGTCTCGTAGGACCTATTTTTTGCGAATAGTGGGTGATTCCGCGAAGTCTGTAAACATTAAGGTTACCCGCGCAAAAAATAAGTCGTTTACAGTATACTGTAAAGGAGTGACCACAATGGATCCTAACGTTGCAAAAAACATGCAGCAGAAATCGGAGCGTACCACTATGGAAAGCTCAAATTTTCACCTAATCTGCATTTAGGGAGCGGATTTTACCTTGTGAATTTTGAGGGCGTAGCTCTCACTTTTTGTGAAAAAATAGACCGAAAAAGTTGTAAGGCGGGGGAACGGCGGACGTTCTTGTAAACGACCGAGTTTATTGCAGATTGTGCTGCCATCTCTTGATGGGCGCAGCGAGCAGTCTACGTGTATTTGCTATACATAATGGCATAATGTTAAAGTTATCGCTTAATGCTAGATTACTAAGAAGAAGTAACAAAAATACAAGCAAACAAGTTGAGTGTCGTTACACCGATATTTTATATATTTTCAATTGTTTTGTGTCCCAGGAAGACCAGAACTTACACCTCGTGGTTGTTTCTGTGCGACGTGGTTGACGATTTTTTCCAATTTCCTCAGCCATTCGCACCCCACTTCGTGCCGCACATTCCGATGAGGCAGCGGACTTGGCCATTGACGTTCTGCGGAGCAAAAACTTGTTTACTACTGCTCAAAGTGGCTCATCACAGAGCTGACGTGACGCAAAGCGATTTTTTGCACGCTTGTTCTAAGCGTGGTGTTTTTCAACGCTTAGAATTCACGCTCCCTAAGCGTGAACTGGGCATAGGTTTAACGCTTGCAGGCGTGACGCAAAGCGATTTTTTACACGCTTGTTCTAAGCGTGCTGTTTTTCAACGCTTGGAATTCACGCTCCCTAAGCGTGAACTGTGCTATGGTTTAACGCTTGGCAGGCGTGAGGGGGCCCTTGTGTTTACACGCTTATTACGGCGTGCGTTTTCTCCACGCTTAGATAATGGCGCCTCCTAGGCGTGTGAAATGCGCGTCGCGGTGGAGACCTCTGGCCGTGGGCATTGGGCTTTCCCGCATTTAGTATATCGTCCCAATAACTAAGATTATTGGGACGATATACTAAATGCAAGAAAGCCCAATGTCCACGGCCAGAGGTTTCAACCACGACGCACATTTCACGCGTCTGGAAGGCGTCATTATTTAAGAGTGGAGAAAACGCACCCCGTAATAAGCGTATGAACACACGGGCCCCCATGCACCATATTGTTATCGGATATCGTTATAGGAGCTCAAAAACGATCTACTAAATCTCTCTAGTTACTCCTTTAGGCGAATTGAGTAGTGCAAGGAAGATCAACGTGCTGCTTCGTGTATAATTACGCACATATACGAATGGCAGTTGTGAATCAAAGGAAATTGTCCCGATGCGTCGCGTAGAAAATGCATGTTACGCCTGGTACATTGTGCTAATTAGCTGCAAGCTGTTCACAATTGTGCAACTTGTATAAAGATTTTAGGAAATTTATCTTTGGCGTCTAAAAACCCAAAGAGAGAGAGAGAGAGAGAGAGATCTCGTTAGGCTCCAGTAACAAGAAGGAACAGCCCAAAAGGAACTAAATAGAAAAAGGCAAACAAATTTCAGCTTCGGGGCTAAACTCTTTATTAAAAATCTATTTTTGTTTGTACAAATAAGCCGTTAAAAAGTATAAAGCCCACTAACTGATAAGAACTGCAACAACTATGAGTATCATGAAACAACTATGAACGAATGCCAATATTTTGAATTTTTAGCGGGTTTGAATCAGGATATATTTTTTCAGTAAATGTTAGAAACAATATCAATATATAATTCGTTACCATATGTTTTTCAGCTACGCAGTGATAATTGTGTCGTGTCATACTTCTTTGCGGTTCATTTTCTGCAACAATTGGTATATTAGAAAATTGTGCTTGGTGGCAAGTCTGCGATTTTGTAAAAGAAATTAACCACAGAATAAGAAAGAGGTCTTTCCTTCTAAAAATGGTTCGTAACAAAACACAACCAGTTTAAACAACGTCAACACTTCGCTAACAAAGGTCAAACTGGCATAAAAATTAAATGAGTTCAATTGAGCAAAGTGTTGACTTCGTTAGGAACGTAAACATTAGCTAACAAAAATTGAATTGGCGTAATGACTAGATTTAGTTTTGGCGCATTCGACCACGTGGCACTTGCCATTTTTTTCTACATATCTTAGATTTTTCATTTTAAAGGGCACTTTCGTTCACTTGACTAGAGCATATTAATATTTTGATGTACATAACTCCCCTCCAACTATTCCTCAAAGACCAGTATGAAAAAAAAAAAAAACATTCCGCGAGAAAAGTTTTTTTTTTTGCTTTTAAATAATGTGCAACTTTGAGAGAAGATCACGCAACCTTTTCTGGGCCCACGCTGCCTCAGACCTGCTTTCTGGTTTCACTACTGTCTGTACAAAACCAAGCAGCTGCCCAAATGCTGCTGGGTATCTTACGTTCTTTAAGTAGTAAACACAGAGGCATAGCACCAGCGCTTTCTCGAGAGACGTGTCTGGTTGCAGGTCGATTTCGTTTCGTGGTCCGTTGCCGCAGATTAGCCGTCTCGTTTCGCCCCACACAATGCAGGGTCCAAGAATATCCGTCGGTGCAACCTGTTGACAATAAGATTAAGATATTATGGCCTAAAAAAAACTTAGTATTACAAAAATGAGAATAAACACTTGAATGTTAATATTGTCCACGTTGCACTAACTGAGGCGCTCATAACAGGCTGTTTTTAGTTTGTAAAGCTGTGTAACATTAAGTGCGCTTTGAGCGTGCTTGAAGTTTTATCTTTATTGCGAAAGTGCTCTACTCACCGCTGAAATCAGTGCGTTTTTGGCGAGCCTCGGCCACAGGTATATGTCAAGGCCGACGAACGATGGTTGCTCCAAGGTTGCCAACTTTACTTCCGCTGGGAGAACCTTCTTGAGGCGTCTTTCGTTTTCTTCGATGTCGGTTGCAAACCTTAGTTCACTTTCGAAAGCAAGCTGAAAGGTAATATGTTTTTTAGCTTCCCAGGCCCATACTGGAGTGTGCACATAACAATATACTTGCATTAAGTTCTTTTGTTTTGCATAAGGTCAGGTAAACGCAAGTGGAATTGGCTGTGAGCATTAGTGTTCTTGTTAGAGTCTGGCCTTGAAACTGAACGCTATGTCTTCAAGTTATCAAAAAACATTTTGGAGGCTTTTTATTTCTTTATCAGCTGCTGGGTGCTTTTGGTTCGGCACCATATATGCAAGCTCCCTTATCATGCCACCATTAAGTACCGCTCTTATAAATTTTTCTGTTAATTACAGCAATGAGCAAAAATGAAAGCTATTTCTGCGCACATAAAACAAAAGGCTTATTTCAGAATGTAAATGAAAATCGCGATAACTTGTTCCCTTCAGTGTGAGCGAGAATAAAGTCATAATTCCAGCTTTCATCTAACTTGTTCATCCATTTTCTAGTTTATATGCTCACATAAATCGTTGCGTTATGTTTATAGATGTTCGTTATGGGAGGTCAGCAGACTTGATTCCTGAGACTTGCACTTTCTGCGGATATTAGGGTAAGTTTAAAAACAGCTAGGGTGGCCACAAGCTGGTCGTTTCAGCTGCATGGGTGGGTGAATTAGCGCCAACTTGTACAAAAAACAATTATTGCAGAAACACGCTCATATATCAAGTAGTAATTAAGTCACAAATATTCAGCGCGTGCTGCGTGCGTAAGCAACTAGATTTGTAACGTAAACTTCCTCTCCGTGTTTAGCAGTCCACTATTTTGTTACCTGAATTATTTCTAATCAAATAACTGTGCAACATGTCGACAGTAGCTAACGCAAACAAAAATAATCTGCATGATCGTGAATCATTTTTTTTCGTTGCGTCATTAATAGTCACAATTTAAAGTACCAGACACATGTTCTTTAATTTATTTTTACGTGCTGTACTGGCCTCAGATAAGATAATAGCTGCGTGCTAAATTTTTAAACATCGTGGATTTTCCCGAGACTTGGTTTTACTGAAGAAAGACACAAAGTTTTACCTTCGCAATCTACGGTGGTTGGGACATCGCAATGCATTGCCGTCTAGACTTCCAGTTCTTCGCCGCAAAATTGCGGTCCTGTCCGAGTCTGCTGACCAGGCATCGAAGGATCTTGAGCTACGAAGAGGGGGCCACTTCAGCACATTTGCTTTTTGCGAATTTATTTTACTCAAAAGGGAACACGATCACATCTTTATTTTCTGTCACTACACAAACTGTGCACTGGATTTGTGTGATCACTTGCCTCGTTTTCTCAGTGTAAATGTAAATCGCAAAACAATTTCATTGAAAATTCCTATGACATCAATGCTTGCTCTATTATGGAGCGAGCTGTCAATGCTGTGGTCATTTATTGCGAACGAGGCATGCAAGAACTGCCGACAAAATAGGTGTTATAAAACTCGGACGAACAAAAAAAAATGAACGACGTTTACAACTCCCTGTAATGCCGAATTAGAGCGCAGCTCTTGAGGAGGAGGAGGGGAGGGTACGGAGGGGACGGTATGCCTCTCCTCCTCACTGCTCATCTACTCCTCCCCTGCTCCTCGCCTCCTCCCCCTCTTCCTCTTCCTCCTCCTCCTCCTCCTCCTCCTCCTCCCTCCCGAGCGGCGCATTATGGGAAACGCCCCATAATGCAACGCGCACGTCACCGCGGTGCATTATGTGACGTTTCCCACAATGCGCCGCGCGGTTACGCCGACGGCGACGCGTCACGCCGACGCGTTATGGCTACGCCGACGGCGACGGCGTCAGCGACGCGTCACGAAAAAGCGCTACGCCGACGCGTTACGGTTACGGTTACGCCGACGGCGACGCCGCTCAAGCCGGAAACGGGCGCCTAGGAGCTGCGCTCTAAAACTCGGTATTTCTGCAAAGCTTTATCTCAAAGAAACGATTGGGTTGAGGCCGATCAAAACCAAAATGAAACATGCCTGCAAGCACCGGAACATGCAAAGATTCACGCGGCTGCTTCTGATGTTACCGTGATTCTTTGCGCCTCCTTCACCGCTGCGACCCTTTTCCTCCTACAATGCAACGTTGTGTACCCTTTCCCTTCTTTTTTGCTGCCACCCTTTTTCCCTTGCCACATTGCCACGTACCCATTCCCTCCTTCACCCATATTCTGGGTGTTCGTCAATTCCAAACCATAAACTTTCAACACGGGAGACCGACGCAGAGGCGCGACTTCAGGCAAAGTATGCTTTTGAAGTTTTTGCTACAGCAATACAACACTTGGAATAACAAGCTCACCTATCTACTGCAGTGTCTACAGCCAAGAACAAACTCGCCCGACTACCTCAACTACGCCCCAACGTGCACGGTTCACCCCTTCACCTTTCCGAATAAACAACATTTGTCTCAATGCCGCGCTCAATCACAAGAAGCAAAAACTGTTTCGTGACAGTTATGCTGAAGAGCACATCGCTTCGACAAAAGCAATACGGTGGAGATTGTGCTACTTGATACTTGCGCTTTCACAACAAAACAAGAAAAACAACAACAGCGGATTAAGACAGTAATGCGGGACAAACGAAAACAGGGTTCTTACCTAAATATTTCTGTCTTCCATGAATAGCTGGCGAATGGCCGCAGTAAAGGCACCAGCCAAATGGGAAGCCCTTTCCTTGGCTGGCATTCAGATCCGTCTCCCGCAGTAATTCGGGGCACTCGCACTCGCTGTGTTTGCAGCGACCTCGCTGCACTCCACGCACGTCAAGTGCGGTAAACATGGTACACTGTGCCCGAAATCACGTGCCGTCTAAGTCTCGCCAGTCACAGTCAGTCAAGCTGGTCCAGCCCCAGCCACAAACAAAGCCTGTCGGGAACTGACTGAGCGAGCCAGCCAGCAACGGGAACAGCGCAACGGCTTTCTCGCTTTTCCCGCCAAAAAAGAGGACGCATGCGCTCTCTGTGCTTCCAGAAAAGAAAAGCTCACATCAACTAAAAATCAACAAAAAAGCACGCGCAAGTGCATCTTCGGGAGGGTCAATCCATTCGGATATATATTAGCGTGACGATGAATGGAGGCGCACGCGTTTCTCTGAAAATCTAAGCGTGTGTTTTGCGGTCGTCACGCTAACGCTGTTGATCACGTCCGAAAAAAGTCCGAGCGGGATTCCTCGGACTGCTCTAACGCTTGGACACAGAAAACAAACGCTTATTCTCGATCACGTGGTGCTTAAAACGTCATTCCCGTGGTGTCGACGGCGGTTCCACGCTTGAAACTCGCGGTTAGCGTGAGGTTCAGCGTGATAGTTTTTAGAGTGTAGCACTTCTGATCATCAGGATATAATTGCAGACCGATGTTTCAGCTCGCAATGTTCGTTTGCGATGTCGCCTAACATGTAAAGACTTTCACGCACGATATAGCCGTCAATCTGAGACCAGAGAGATCTACGCGGATCCTCCGCTGGAGCGCTTGGATGTCCCGGGTGGAGCCGAAAGGATCGTCGTGTCGCAGGCAAGATTGCGGCGGTGAAAATGTCTCAAACTGTCGCTTGCGGCGACTCGGAGCGGCAAGCCTCGGACCGTCGGATAGGACGTCGGATCGGACGATTCTACCGCCCATGTGTCTCGCGCTTAACATGTAAAAACGTTCAGGCATAATATAGGTAAAATTAAAGTGTAAAAAAATCACGTTGATTTTAGTATTTTGAAGAAAGCAGGTGCAACCTCAAGTGAAAAAGCGGGGAGCAGTAAATCGGATTGTCATAATTATTTGACACGTGCCACAGTAGGGCTTTCTCTAATTTCTGTAAAGATATATTGGCTCGAGTTATTAGGAACTTTTAACAAACCGTTACCGTGCACGGCGTACCGCGACATACACCGGAGCCTTTGAAGCATGCTTTTTAAGCTCGCGCCCAGCGGTCACAGTAGCGCCCTGGCGCGCGCTTAAAAGCATGCTTCAAAGGCTCTGATGGTGCGGCACGCGGAACACGGTAACGGTTCGCTTAACGTCCCTATTGTTCAGGTTGACTGTACATGACTTGATTTCCATTCAAAGCGCTAATACTAAAAACTGATAGATGATATACCATAGTAATACCCCCAGTACATCCGCAACTACCAAGACAACGAATACCCAGACGGGTAGTGAAGTTGCAATATTTTGCTCCATTCCATTAATAGCGGTTATTTTCTTTTTCACCATCAAGTGAACGATGATAGGTTGTTTTCACAACATCTGTATGGAACCTTTCGTTGCACAATCTTAATTTATTTCCGTGAAATAGTTTTTGTGCACTTCCTGAAAAAGTTCTGCGAAGTTCATGGAGAGCCACGTGAACGAGAGTGTGTGACGTTCAAAAAGTCCTAATGTGTGAACGAGCACACGTGCGCAAACAAAGGTCTGCCCAAACCTGCACACACGCGCAAATCAACTTTTAGTAGTGAAGACAACGAATAAAATAAAATAGAGCACCTGTAGTCTCTCAAATAATGACCAGCAAAAAACGATGGAAATGCTGAAAATATTTAAAGTAGTATTAGAATGCACCCTTTTTAAACATCGATTATGTATTTTTTTTACTTCTTGAGAAATGTCGAAGTAAAGTATCGTGAAACTAAAAGGCTGGTTCAAACACTTGCGACTCCTCATGACCGAGTGCCTTAAAAACCTCTTAAAATCTCTTACGATGAGAGAACACACTGGCACGCTGGTGCGAGTGGCGCCACAAGGGTCAGCGGCACCCGGGGCAATAGCCCGCCGCGACACCCCCCCCCCCCCCGCTCTCGCGTGGCTCCGCCGCGACCCCCCCCCCCCCCTCCCCCTCTCTCGGCTACCGCCGCGTGACTCCCCCCTTCCCCCCCACTCCTCGCGGCCCGCCGCGACACCCCGAGTGTTGCACCCCGGAACGCGACTTCGCTCCCCCGGCCTCCTGCCCCCCCCCCCCCCTCTTGTGACGCCACCGCGCTGGTGCCATCTATGCGGTGACCCTGGATCTGCATTTCATAAGAGCGAACGAAGTTGTGGTGTCTTCGAGGTCAAAATGCACGTACTACGTATAAGATGCGCTCGCTTATAACACCAACAAAAGGTTTGGCAGAGCCACAGAAAGAAAGAATGATGCACGAAATAAAAACAGAACATATGCCAGACCCCCCAAGTGTCCCCCCCACGGTTGTCCGACACGGTGGAGGCAGTGTCTTCTCTTGTCAAAAGAGGATCTAAGAGTTTTCAAGGGCGCGCGACCCTTTGAAGTTGCAGTGTGTGAACGGGCTCTTCATCTGTGCCAACCAGTAAAGCGATAAAGTGATTTTCGAGACAAGTAGTTTTTAACGGCAATTTCTTAGCATTTTATTGTGAGGAACTCTGTAATCATCTCAGCAGTTACTTATCAGGCGTATAGAGGGCGCTGATGCACTCGCCTCCTATAATGTGGCTTCCACTTGGTTCGCTCTCGGCTTCAGTGCGCGCATGCGGTGGTTAGGCATGTGTTGGTGCAGTTTCTGCTTAACTTTGGCATGTAAAAGCTATGCGGCGGATTCGAGCCTAAATTGGGCGGACGTTTTTGCGAACTTGGGCTATGCTCGGCTAGGTTCGGCGACGAAAACGATTGAACTGATGTAGGAGGAAGATCGCCATAGTTTGCAGCCGTACCCGCTGATGCTAGTTTACAGCGGCGTAGACTTCCCATTCTTCCGGGGGGGGGGCAGGGGGAGGGCATGGCTGAAGTTTTCCGGGGGAGGGGGGGGGTGCTTTTCCGCGTAATTTTTCTTTTATACCGGCAATTATCTGTAGTTCATTTTAGGGTGTACATTTTACAGCGTATGTATATCGCCATGTGTCCGTCGCGTGTGTGCGTTATTTTGTTGACATGCCACTACTAGGAGCTCGTTACATGGCACGTAAACAGCGTCTCGGTAAGGATCATGCCCCGGGGGGGGGGGGGGGGGCAACGAGCTCACGATGGCCCCCACGCTAGTCTACGTCTACGCTAGTTTACACAAATATGAATGAATAAAGAGACTCAAAACATGGATTCGTGGTGAGCAAGCAAGTCGACAAACTGACTAACAATACGCTGAATCACGGGGAACAAATAAACGCGCAAGTTCAGGGCTCTCTGTTCAATGTTCAATGACAATAATTTTTTTTTTATCTAACCTCTTACGCGCGGGTCGATAAAAATAAAAAAGACCGCGCCGCGGGATTCAACCGCTGACCCTTGATCAGCAGGACGCGCTCCAGGCTATGAAGGCACATTCAACGCACTTAAACGGTTGCCATAGGACGTGCAAGCGTCACAGCCCGTGCCGCGACGAGGCGTAGGCTTAGCTCACCTTCCCGCGCTCGGAAGAGGGTACGGGTCAGCACGAAACGTGCCGCGAATGGCGCTGGCGGATATAAACAACCGTTTAGAGTACCGTTGGTTGAGACTAGCTGAGACGCCAGAAAGTCTGGTCGGTACCATTTTTGAGTGTTTGTGCGTATGGCGCGTGCTTTGCTCGCCTTCCTAAGTGACACAAACGCACGTGCTGGGCTGCGGAGACCGTGCGCAGGGCTGTGAAAGTGTCAACAAATTTAGAATCGCCTCAAGAGTGGGCTGGCGTATCTAGAGTGTGCCGGCCACCTGACGAACGCGCATAACTCCGCACCGTTTGATGCTATTCGCATTAGCGTAGATAATCATTCCCAAAGGATGGGTTCTG
>JAZHYW010010063.1:0-45382 GCA_037355805.1 Ixodes ricinus | reverse complement strand
TGTTGGAGCAGCTAAAAGACAGTCCTGTCGACTTGAGCGGAGATGGAAGATGCGACTCCCCAGGCTTTTCCGCCAAGTACCTCACTTACTCCGTTTATGCTCCTCAAATCAACAAGATCTTGCACTGTGAACAAGTTCAGGTTGGAGAGGTAAGAGATAATGATGATTGTGATGTCATAGAAGTCAATGTTAATACTTGTGGCGTGCAAGACGACCAAAACAACATGTTATTTCAAACAATATAGTTTATGCCAGGAGTTACAACTCCTGTTTCCCCTGTCAGAATTATAAGGCGCTAAGCATATGTAGCTAACAGCCAAGGAGCCCACTCCACAGTCTCAGAAGTGATAGAATAAAGTGATGCAAAAGCCTGCAGACTTGGTAAATAGTGCCCAAACTAGGGAGTACTTCATGGCTCTGTATTTATGTCTGGTTCAGATCTACTGAAATAACTGCTAGATTGGAAGAAAAGCTATACTTGGAGGCTGGAACAGCCAAGAAAATGTAAAGACTGTGAGTGTGCAGGCAAGCTGGTGGTAGCTAATCATGTAGTAACACCCGAGACTAAGGTACAGAAAAGGAAGAACTTTTAGCCGAAGTAACAGACGCAGGTTTGCTACTTCGACTAAAAGTTTTTCCTTTTCTGCACTACAGTCTCAAATTTTAAACATGACAAGAAAATGAGGAAGCTTGTGGAACCACTGAGTTTCTAGGTACCTAGTCTGAGAAAACATGATTCAGGGTAGAATTCGGGCATTTGTGTACCTTATGCAGTGTGAGGAAGTACGGGCCAGTGTCCAGATGGAGAAGCAGGGACTTATTCGCTGTCTGGAATTCCTGAAGACCAAGGACATCAAGGTGCGCTCTCTGACGACTGACCGACACCGCTCAATAGCGAAGCACATGAGGGAGGTGGAGCCTGAAGTTGTTCACTACTTTGATGTGTGGCACGTATCGAAAAGTAAGTTTAATATTCATATTCTTAACATAATCAAAAGGAAACCCCGAAAGCACCTTATCTGACGGAAAGTCGGAATCAGCGATGACTAGGAGTTCGTTGTCACTGCAGCTTGTTTGGACATGCCAGCCGACGGTGGTTGATAAAGAAAGAATGGGCACATATGGCAATACTGCCTGCTTACTGAGCGATTGAAACACTTGTTTACAATACGAGAAGAAGCTGCATGAGCAAACGTTGTACGAGTTTTATATCCCCAAGCGTGGTTGCTGGCTACAAGTCCCATGGAACCATAGGGTCGGACATTGATGTAGTCCTGGTTGTGCTCACGTTTTTGCTATTGTTTGAAGGGGATCAGTTGGCCTCCATCAATGAGCTCCATTTTGTAGTGAACATTGATGCGATTGCTGCGCCATTTGGGCCAAACTGCGCCAAAGTGTGTAACCTGCTACATCTTGCTGCATTTTACCAAAATGTAAGGAATTCATGCCAAAATTGTACTCTAACTTGATTTCAAAAAGTAACACTGAAAATGTAATATCTTAGACCTTGCAAATTGGCCCGATTGCTGCTATAAGAATGTGAGTTTTCAGAACTTTGGATTATCGCGTCAAAAACGCACTATTTGGTCTGATTTCCTATCAAGCACTCGCAGTACTGAAGTTCCTCAATAGTTCTTATGTTTGTGTTCTGTCCTGGCGGGTTAGTTAGCTTCGTTGAGTGCGTTCTCACCGAAAATTGGTGTACTGCTGTGAAGCGACAACCACGGAGCTAGCATCGTGATTTTGCGTGTGTTGCTTTGCTGCAGCGCACCTTTGTGCTAAGGGCAAAGCATTCCTCTAAAGCAAGACGTGACCATTTTTTAATAAAACTGCGGCTTGTATATATGATCGACTGACTGTGATATCCTGGCAGTACCTTTTTTCCAATTCTAGACTTGTCAAGTATACCTCTCTACTGTAGAAAAATTTTATATGGACTCTTCTTTAGGTTTATTGTATGCCAACTTTTTTGTTTAGTCATCACTTTTACATAGGAATGAGCAAGTTATAACTAAATTAGCAGAAGTAATGAATGAAAGCTTGGGAAGAACTTCAACAAGTTAGGCGGAATTGTTTAAGGGAGGTGTATCAAGTGTTCACAAGCCAATTGTTGTTATGAAGTTCTAGATATAATAAACAAAAAGTACAAGAGCATGGTACGAAGAAGACGGGGACTTTTGTTTTTCGTTTGCCATGTTTAATTAATCAGCCCATTAAATAATTTTAGTTCTAGATATAAAATATAATTGTCATCTCACAATCAAAAGAGCTTTCTTTTTTTTTCTGAATTAAAAGTTTTTAGTTTTATCACAACCTCTAGAACTTCTAACATTATTTCACTGGGATTCCGTGCCTAAAATAACCATTCACCGCAGTTCGTGCTGTTTGTCATCAGTCATCTTGTTACCGCGTCTGGTGCTTTTATATGCAACTAAGCAGCTAGTTTTGTGTTTGAGGAAATCAATCCTGCTGTGCAATCGATAACAAAAGGTTGCTTATAAGTGAGAAGGCAAAGTAGACTCTGCCTAGTTGGACATGTCAACACATGAATCTTAGTGTAATATTTGCAGCGGTATAAATAAAAATGAAGTGTGCAATCATGCACTAAAAGTTCTTTTTGCTGCTCCAAAACGGAGTGCTCCAAAATGACATAGACCTATCACATCATTGAGTGATGTATTTCACTCCAGGTATAAAGAAGGCTATCACAGCGGCAAGCAAGGCCCCTGGGTGCAGCGCACTCGATGTCTGGGTCCAGGCAGCTGCGAACCATATGCATTGGTGCGCCGCAGCAAGCATGGGCAATGGGGAACTGCTCGTGCAAGCGTGGGCAAGCATAGCACGCCACGTTGCTGATATCCACAATGGCCATGGCGGTCTGTACACTACGTGCCTCCACGAACCCCTGGACGACGTAGAGTGGCTTTCTCCAGGTGAGAAAAAGCCTATATACCCCTTAAGGTATATGCCGGCATGCCTTATTGTGGTACACCAGAGCACTTCAAAGAAGCTATGTAACAATCATTGTTCATATGACATATCTCAAGTTCCTAAATCTTACTTTAAACGGATAGTTTCAGACAGCTGTCTTGGCAGTACAAGCACTGTGAGCAGCCATACCTCTTTTTCTACCTATAGTAAGCTGCAGGTCAAGACGGTAGGGCGAGGAAAGGTAAGGCTGGAAAGGAGGAAGCAAACGGAAGGCTGGAGAGGAGAGGGAGAAACCTCTGTCAAGCATTCTGTCTGCTTCCTCCTCCCCAGTCTCCCTTTCCATCACTTTATCTTCTTAAAGGGGCACTGCAATGATTTTAGTGTTGAAATAATTGGCAGTTTGCATTTTTTATATTGTTTATGCAAGCCCAAGTGACCAAAAATGCGTCGCCTTTCCCCGGAAAACTGCTATTCTGCAGCGTAATCGCAAAGCAGAAACGAATTATTTGCTGATCTGCAGCCGCCTGTCGGGGTTACAGGAACTAAAATGACGGAGTCTCTGGGGGATGTGCGGAAGTAAAAAAAACTGTCCCCCTCCGCTGCTACACTCGCCCTCAGCTCCGTGGCGAACCGTCCTTTTTGTCGATAGCTCGCTGCGACCTTCGACGAGGCTAATCCTTTAAAAGTCGATAATCGCGGAGGAAGCGGCGGGGGTCTCTGAAGAGAGGACCCAAGGGGAAACCACGTGAACCCACAGAGTACGTCACTCGAAAGTCGACATGGAGAGTTGAGAGGCACTTTGACCTTTGATTTGTTTGATTTTTTTTTTTAAATAAGAACTAGCGCTTGCAAGAAGATACGGTTTTCTACGTTTTGTTCCATAGGTGACGCAGATTAATTTCCGCAGTTAATTGGCCAAAGTCTGAAAATTGTTGCATAGCCCCTTTAAACTGTAACTTACTTTAGTGGTGAAAGTGCTTGTGAGATGCAGACACCTTCAGTGGTGCAACTTTTTTGTAGTTGAAGGATATCATGGGCAGATCTCATTTGGACTTTACCCTCTTTTTAGGGATGCCTGCTCACGACAAGTTTGCCGCCATAGTGACCTCGAAACGCCTCCTGAAGGACTTGCGCCAGTTGTCGCCAGACACCCAGACATTTTCTCTGGAATCATTTCATAACGTCTTAAATGGGTTCGCTCCGAAGTCGACAGCTTTCTCATCAGAGGGCATGCTTGCCAGGTTGGTATATATATACACACACACACGCACACACACACACATACGTGACATGGCCAAAGTTTTAGATCAACACAATGTATCTTACAATACCCAAGTCTGACATTTTTGTCTGCGTATCCAGGGTAATGTGAATATGTGACCCACCTTTCCACTAACTCAAGGCTGCTATATCACGCCGTAATTGACACAACAGTGACTTACATGATGTGATCATAAGTATCCAATGATGTTGCGATCAAGGTGAAAGCACATCAGTCCCTCTTGATGCGGCAGTGATTGTCGTAAAGCATAAGCTCGTGCCACAAAACTCTGGAGCCGTGGGTTCAATCCTCATCCCAGCACGTTTCAATTTGAATGAGCGTTGTACCGGCATGCGGTCCTGTGTCACTACTGGGCCCAGACTAGCGGTTTTTAATGTGCACATACGACACTGGCTAAATTTCTCATCTACACCAAGTAACAATGTTTATAAAACCTCTTGCAGACTAACTGACCACGCTGTATAAGCACCAAACAACATTTGACAGCCGACCCTTGATGCTTCGGAAAGAAATCTATTTGCCCCCACAAGGAACTCGACCCCCGACCTCTAGCTCTGAGACTCTTTTTGTGGGTTTAGGGATAAGGCTATCAAAGTCCCAACAACTGCAGCAGCCTGCAGATTAAAAATTGCTTGGCCAATTTGGGATTACCCAACGGGCAGTCCTTTCATTTGGCCATTTGTATAGGCTTCTCCCTCCGTGAAAGCTGGAGAGCACTTTTAAATGAGAAAATAAGGCACACGGAGCAATACTTTCTAGGTTTTTGAATGCTGAGGCTGCATCTGAAATAATATCATAAAGAGACTATCCAGAAATCTTTTTTATGCTCTTTTATTGCACACGTTGGTTGCTTTCGTTGGGAAAAGAGAAGGACGGGAGGGGGAGCGGCACGATAAACTGAAAGCCATGCCAAACAAATGGAATGCTGTGGTTTGTCGTAATACCTGGCCTTTGCACACCATGTAGGACCCGCCTGGCAGCACTACACTTTAATGAGAACGCAGAACGTGAACAAGCGATCACAAAAGATGGAGATCACCAGTGGAAGATAAAGACACCGAAGGCAAGGAAGGGGCACCATGTCGTGTGTCCAGTGAAGACAGAGGTAACACATGGTAACTATGCACATATGTTACATCACCCTTTCAGACAATGTTAGTGATGTGATTGGCTTCAGTCGTTTTAGAGCACCTCTTGGAGCATCCAAAAGTGAATTTCGGAGCTGCAAAAATAACTTTTGGAGTGTATAGGCACACACCTCATTTGCATTCCTACCACTGCATATCTGTGAAGATTCCTGTGTTGGCCTGTCTAACTACAAGACGCTGTCTTTTTTGTCTTCCGACCTCCGTGCAACCTTTTATTGACATCAATTGCATGGCAGGTTTGATTCGGTCTAAAAACAGAACTAGATGTCTACTTCAAAATAGAAACACCAGGCACAACAACATGCTGACTGATGAAGGACAGTAAGACGCTGTCTTTTTTGTCTTCCGACCTCCGTGCAACCTTTTATTGACATCAATTGCATGGCAGGTTTGATTCGGTCTAAACACAGAACTAGATGTCTACTTCAAAATAGAAACACCAGGCACAACAACATGCTGACTGATGAAGGACAGTCTAAACTGCCGTGAATGGTTCTTTTAGGCATGCAGTCAAGGGTAAACCAAAGTGATGTTAGAACAGAATAATATTAGGTACCTGCGACAAGGCAAGATACGCAAAATCGCGATGTTTGCTTCGCGGTTTTTGCTTCACTGCAGTGCACCAAAGCGTGGCAAGAAGCGCACTCAACAGAGCTAACCCGCCTGAACAGATCACGAACATGAGAACTATTGCGAGACTTGCGAGTATTGTCAGTGTTTGACACAGATATCAAATCGAGTAGTATGTTATTCGAGGCCATAATCAAAGTGCATTTGGCGCTGCCTGATTAGCCCCATCGGGTTGCGACGTCTAAAGTGAAACGAAGTATAGTTAAATATTTACGAAACTCTTGCATGCTAAATAAACTTTGAACAGGCCGAGAATCTTGAGAGAGTGACACCATCAGGGCAGCGGATTGAAACGGTGATCATTGCAATGGCTAACGCTGGCTGGCAGACAGCACAGTGCTTTAGTCATTAGTCGCCATAGTATGCAAGCTATGAAAAGCCAGTTTTCGCATAGTGACTATGGGTGCATGCACTAGTACTGACAGCACTGCAGTTCCCCCTCGACGAAAAGTTGTTTTTTATGGCCCTTCGACATCAAATGGTTTGGTCGTGCGGCAGATAAATCGCAAAGCTTTCTAGTGAGGGTCTAAAAGCATGTGTTTAGAGATGCAAATAACCGATTTTTTTTTTTTTTTTACTAGACTCTGATGGTTTATTAGTTTACTTTTTAATGCTTTCTAAAGCAAAACCTAGTGTTTCTCTTGATGACTTCTGGTCTCATTTCTTTCAGGCTATGTCCAGGAGCTGATGGCTGTGGCTGTTGGAATGTGCGGCTCTTCAACCTTTCGGGAGAAGTTCCAGGCCACAAGAACACCTCCAAAGCCGAATATGAGCGACCGATCAGAACGGCCATCAAAAAAGATTTAATTGACTCCAGAGTCAGCCGCTTTGCCAAGGCGAAGCCGCAGATTGTGTAACTTTGTCGTCTTCATCAGCTGATGAGCTAACTTCTTCAGCATTGTTGTGGCCAGTGTTGTGGCCATCTGAACTACCAATATCATGTGGCTCTCTCCAGCTGTCTTCTACTTAAAACATTTTTTAAATTTATTTACAAGATACCGCAGGCCAGTGATGCGGCCCAAGCAGGAGTGGATGCCGTTTTTCTTCACACGATATGTAGAATTTATACATAAAACGAAAAGGAGGGGCGATTGAAAACACATAAAACACAAAGTACACTTTAATAAGCTGTTCAATTGATCGTAGAACATTGTCCCAAGTAAAAACATGGGGAGGCAAGGAGTTCCAATCTGTTACACTTCTGGCGAAATAGGAGTGTTTAAAAGCATTTGTGCGCACGAATATGGGTCATGTCTTGTCTGTTTAGTAGATGGCTGAATGTAGGGTGATGACTCGACGCGGAGTTTGTGATACCAAAACTGCAAATTGAATTTTAATCTAGCTAGCTTCTTCCAAAAAAAAGTCTCACTTTGCTATTCCTCGCGCCGCGCATTCAGCCCCGCCGTGCCCTTACCTAAAAGAGTGTATCTTACACCGTGACCTCGGCCAGTGTAGCTGCGCTACAAAAAAATTGTTGGCTCGTTGTCTAGAGACAGCAAGTCGCGCATTGTCTTTTTTGTCCTCTTTCGTTTGTTTTATTCGTATTTCGACAGGCCTTTCTTGTTTCTTCTCCTCTTCAATTAAGTCGTTCGAGCAAGTCGTTTTGGCGTGGTGTGGATAGTTGGCCGTTTCGATCTGGATAAGCATTTTACCGGCGCAAGGTCGTGTATCAGTACTGCGCGATGCCCGTTAGAGACCCCAGGCTAGCAGTCTTACTGCACTGGCTAAATTTTCACCTACGGTGGGTAACATTGTCGCCATACTTCGGCAGAATAAACTCCTGTGTCCGAACAACTAACGAGTAATTTGTTTTTGTGGGTAGTTCGCGAGAATAGGGAGCGTGCTACCGTCACGGTGTCACTCTGCGTGCTGGCTGATTGAATTCCCATATGAATACTTTACTTTGGTGGTCTTTCCAAGCGCCTGTATACGCACGTAACCTTCATAGGACTGTGCTTGCTTTAAAATTCAAGATCACAAAACGAACCTAATGACCATTTATTTGTTTTGCTGTCCTCATTTCGGCAGCACGAATTCTGTTTACCTTTGTTTATAATGTAGATGACGCTTCTTAACGACTGGAAGTTGTAAAATTTAGTTTTAAGAACCGGACTTAACTGGTTGGCGCTTGGTGGAACCGGTGACCAAACCGTTACTTCAAAAAGCACCACTGAACCAGAACCCAATTGGAACAAAATGCAAAGCTGCTAAACCCGAACCGAACTGGAATAATGACCTCTTCGACTCCCTGATTTTAACCCACCCGATTTTCTAGTGCTTGCGTGGAACACAAATAAAGAATTGGATTGGACATGTGAAGAAATCGGAAGAACCGTACAGCAAACGCTCAAAGTTTACGTATTAAGGCTGGTTCCATAACATGGTGCTACTGGCGCCGTACACCGATCGCACTTGTCAAAGGTTTTTTCTCTTGCCGCAGTGCATGAACAGTTGGGTCAGGTATACACGGTGTCGCTTCTAACAGCGCACTAGCGGTACTGCTGTGCAAGTATTCGAAGCAGAGAGCAAGATAGCTTCTTCTTGAGCCACGCACGAACTAGACATGTTTAAGGCCTTGTCAAACAAACAACACGCGAACCATGTATATTTGGAGGGTATATGGTCCGTTCGCAAAGAAAATGGGCGGTTTTAATTTTTAGCATCTGTTGCGACTTGCAAGCCTGTTACGCTTGATCGAGCGATCGATGTCTGCAGTGACACCGAGTGCCATGACCTAAGCCGAAGGATGGTCGCTTTGTGCGACCACCCTTCGGTTTAATCGAATGAGTGCTTTCAGGAAGCTTTTTTATACTTTTGCAGTCGTCTCCGTGTTTGATAACGTCAGGAGCTTCAAGGCTGAACCGCATGTAAGCGATGTAGCGAGCGACGTGACGAGCGACGGCACTAGCGATGAGAGTCCGTGACGAGCGACGGAGATGTTTATTCTCACTGTTTCCCGTCGCGTCGTTCAGTTCTTGAATTTATAGAAAACGTCGCTCATCTCCTTGGTCGCTTGCTCCCGTCGCTTTCATTCGCTTTGTCTCGTCGCGCAACTGACCGAGCGACAGCGAAGCGGGTCGCCGTCGCTTGTCTCGTTGCTCGCCACATAGCTCACATGCGGTTTATACTTTATGCTGGTTTGTTTTTCCAGAACACACTGTGGTCCTCAAAGGCCACTTTTTCACGTTTAGGAATTAGAGGAATGGAATGTTGGACTTCAGCCATTCCAGGAGTGGGAAGGAACCTAGTGTCTCGCTTTTCCCCGGAATTGGATTGAAATGAAATGAGGGCGCCCGTTCCGCAACACTGCTCCGAACGCTTTAACGTGCACTTTTACAAGTTTCTTGCTCTCATACTTTTACAAGAAAGAAAGTTCCCCTCGGAATTTTACATGGTAAAACGGACCTATTCAGGCACACTCGATGAGAGTTTCATCTTTCAATGTACATGCGTCGATTTTTCGTGCTCATTTTACAGAGGAAGGTCCGCTTGGGATGCCTTATATTTCAAAACAGGTGATGCAAAAGACCAGTAATGCTACGGCTCCTCAACATTGTTCTCTAAGTTTGTAAAAGGTCTGCCTTGCTCATAGTTTAAATCCTGGCAGGATCTGCAAGGATTGCTGTTCCTCAAAATACTCACCCGCAAAGTTGAGTGCAGCAGCATGCGCGCTTGTAGGCCAGGCGGCCATTTCCTTGTTTATCCGAAACTCTGCCATTACTTCGACAAAAATGACGCCCGTGCTCTTGTGCGCCGCCGTAGCCATGAACGTAGCGAGCGCTGCGAATATGGCCACGTGCCAGCTGGTGTCCAGTCCGTCGTTTCGCGGTTGGCTTCTTTTTTGAGACAGCGGAGTTGTTTCGTCCATATCCGCACTTTCTGTTTTATTTTTTAAAAGGCACATAAAATAGTTTTTGTTATTTGTGGTCAGTGTGTGATTTTTGTATGATGCACTAATTCCGGCAACTTTCCTGATCATTATTGATTGTAGGCTTGTCGATATTTGGAACAGACTATAGTATTTTTGAAATCTTTTTTAATGAGAATTGGAACCACGGTGGGATCGACGGTTATGTTCTTTCTATACTTATGTTTGGAAACGTGGAAAACGTGTGCACAACTAAAATCTGGGGATTAACTTTCCAACTATTGTTTATCTGGGTTATGTTGCAGTTGCAGTATTGAGGAACGTTACGGTTAGCAACGTTCTACCAAAACTTGAAATCGCTGCTCCGCTACAATCCACGTAGCGGAGGTTGCAGTAGTGAATTGCGGATATCGTAGCCAGAATGACAAAACAATCTACTCAAACTCGTTTTTATCTCGATAAACGGGTCATCGGTGGATGCGCCTTCGACAAATACCAGCTAGAAGACAAGGACGCCGCATGACGTCATTGTTGGTGGACCTCGACTGACCCGCCCCAAGCGGCAAACACGCTGAACATCGACGAGAAGTCGCCGCTAAGCGGCAGATACGTGAAATTGTGGACTGGATTTACCGCACTTTTTCTGCGTCGTTTTGGAATTATTTGACAAAAACGCGAAAACGAAGCGACGAATATATCGAAGCCCGTTGAAATTTCTGAAACAGCTTAGCTTGGTGTAGATTTCATTCGTAAGTTTATGTCCGTGCTGCGATGTCAAGATGTCCCGTAAAACAATTAATAAACAAAGTAAATAAAAAAATAATTGGTTAATTTATTGTGAAGTTTATTGCCACATCCAATGTCGGCCGAGCCTGATGAATACACGGTGAAGACGGCACCCGTCTTCAACGTGTACAAAAAATAATGATGTTCGAATTAAAATTTCCTGCAGCGGAGGCTATTTATATTTGGTATAACTTTCGGCAGTGCGTGTTATGCCATAAAATCCGAGAAGTTGGTAACAGTTTCACAGTACAGCGTCCTGACAGTTCTTGAAGCTTCTAACGAAACAATGAGCAACTCGATCGTTCGAATCTAAAATGAAAACTGCATAAGATACGTGAAATGCTGACAATCCTATTCTCAACGCTGGCTAAATTTGAGAGTTAGCACTAATGAAAATACAAACGCATATCCGACATACCCAGAGGTGTGGTCGAAACTTCCACAAAGTTATTTTTCCACACCTTTCACTGTGGTATATGAGGCACCAGCTGCTGTGCGTGGGGGATTTGTTGAGCATGTGTCATTGTTTTTAGGGATTTTTGTGAATACCACGTCTTTTTAAACATTTGTTAACAATATTACTTCTATGTTTTTACTTTTGTCAGAATTATTTTGCTTTATCAATTTTTTTTACACAGCTGTGCACATGTCAATGGACAAATTTATAGAGAATTAAGAATAGAAGGCGCGTTTCGAGGTTGATGAACTCTCATTGAACACAACTTCATTCGTTAATTTTTTTACATTGCGCAATTTATTTAAACTCTAGTTTAAGAGCTTCTGAAACGAGGAAGAGCTTTTCTACTCAAACACTTTTTCTCGCTGTATTTCAGATGTTGTCATACGTGCACTGATGTATAACACAGGCGACAACCGAAACTAGATTGACGGTGATATAAAAAGAAACTCATAGCGCTCATCTTTCCTTCCCCTGTTTCGCGCTCGGCGGGCAGCAGGTTTTAGTTTGTGATCGTATATGCAATCTAGAAAAAGTATGTACAGCATTAAT
This sequence comes from Ixodes ricinus, assembly GCA_037355805.1. NCBI lineage: Eukaryota > Metazoa > Arthropoda > Arachnida > Ixodida > Ixodidae > Ixodes > Ixodes ricinus. The sequence continues at coordinate 33,728 of JAZHYW010010063.1, read as the reverse complement.
CACACTTTCTATAACGCTCGAGCGTGCGGCTTTCTCTGGGGAGCGCTAGACTGGTGGCATTCGCGGAATCTAAGCTAGTCACGTGGCGCAACATGGAACGGCCCGCTCGAGGGGTGTCCTGCCCACTCTATCAGCTGGCGGCGAACGCGGATGGCTGCTCGCACGCTTTTACAAACATCATTGCTCGAACAATAAAAAAATAAAGCATGAAGGTGTATTAATAATGTCGTCATCAAAAAACAAAAATATATCATAAAGCACTTTACTTTTTATCGCTTATCAAGCTGATACAGTTGGCAGAACACCCCTCGAGCGGGCCGTTTCGCATGTTGCGCCACGTGACTAGCTTAGTTTCCGCGAATGCAACCAGTCTAGCGCTCCCCGGAGAAAGCCGCACGCTCGCGCGTTATGGACAAGTGTGATTAGCGCTGTACGTCCTATTTCCCGCACAACACTCGGATAGCCAATCACCGCATCTTGAGGAGGCTGCTCGAGTGAACGACGATGTCGAAATATATGATTAGACTAAAGGCGCAGTCTGAGTTGTGACATTAAGCAATGCAAAGCTTCATGCTTGCCTTGCTTAATTGCCACAATTAAGACGGCGTTTTTTGGTCTCAAACATATGTCTCGGCAACGTCATTCGCTGAGCTGCCTCTGTAAGTTGCAGTGATTGGCTAATCGAAGTATTGCGCCGGAAAGTAGGCGCACGAACTTTTTTGAGTGTGCCACCGAGACTTAACGCTGAATAATTCGGGGTGCTGCGAGGCTGTTACTAAATTTTTCCCGAGCAGCGTCTACGTTAAATTTGCAGGCATCGGTATCTAAGTAAGATTAAATTTAAAGAGAGAGTATGATGCAGCAATTCCTTTGCCAGATAAAAACATTAAAAAGAAATGCATAAACAGCTGTCGACATGTATATAAAAAAAACAAAAAAACACGAAAGTATCATGTTTTAATTATAATTCAGAGATCTCTGCCTTTTGGCTGAATTAAAAAAACTTTAGAAAAAATTGACGTTCACTCTTAAGAGTGAACGTCAATTCACTCTTAAAGTGAACGTCTTAAGAGTGAACGTCTTAAGAGTGATTATTCTCAAAAATAGTTTCTGCTTTCATAACGATAGAAGAGGAGTATGGGACACCGTAATTATCTAACGAATAGAGGCCTGGAAAAGTATTAGCAAATGAAATGAATCTGCATTTTATTAACTTATGCACGTACACGGGCTGTACACGGGGAAACATGTCAGCGCAGATTTGTCCCCGCAGTGTACACGCAATGAATCAGCTACAGTCCTTTATGTTTATCGCAACTACGCAAAATGAAGTGTAAAATGATTATTAGAAGCTATAAAATATTATCGTCCTCTGGGGATGATAGAATAAAATGTCTACCCATAAAGCAGACCGCGGGAATAACTCCCATATTTTCCCATATATTAAATATGACGTTTGAGTCTTGTGAGTTTTTCAAAGTATTAAGAATAACCTTGCAAAGTAGCCCTTGTGTATAAGGGAGCGAAAAGACAAATATTAACAATTATAGACCGTTTTCGGTTTTTTATTCTTCTTGAATATTTTCCAGCACATTATGAATGACAGAGTTAACAAGGTTTTTCTTCGAGAAGCATAAAAAATAACGCAGGCTCAAAATGTTTTTCAGAAGAATAACTGAGCGGAACAACCACTGATATTAAATATACAAGTATTGGAAATACTCGAAAAGCCGTGGTTCACTCCTAATTTATTTATTTTAATCCAAGAAAAGCGTTTGATACCCGCAACACGATATTCTATTAAAAAAGCTTAAAATCTACGGTGTTCGAGGAGTTGCGCTAAGAATAATGAAACATATCTTACCCATGGTCATCAACATGCATCTCTAAATGGCTATATAATAAAGTAAAAATAAGACATGGCGCTTTTCAAAGCTCCATTCTAGGGTCTCTACGATTCCTCGTATAGGTTAATGATATTACGTCGATCCCAGGTTCTTCCGAATTAACTAATGTACTCAGTCGACACAAATATATGCTTAGTTGATGTGACGAACAGTGCGTAGAAAGGTTGTCTAATGATTATCTTTTGAAATGATGGAATTGGTTACAAATAACTCGTCACAATTAAATACAATTAAAACTAAGTGTATAGCTTTTAATCTCATGAATAAACAAGATTACAGCCTAATTATTATAACATTTGAAGCCGCATTGTTGGAGCAAGTTGCAGAACAAAAAGTGTAGGGTGTACAATTTGCTGGGGACCTTTCATGGAGTTGTCATGTCAACAAACTAAAGGCTGATTTATCCCTGGTAACGATAAGTGTTCATACTTATAGGATACAACATTTGATACCTACCTGGTTGGAACACGTTACATTATTTTTTATTTTTAATCCAATAATATCTAGGTCACTTTGGCCTGGCAAACGGCGACAGCTGCTAATTATTATAAAAATGTAGTTTCGAAAAAAATCTTAAGGATGTGTGAAATTATAAATGGAGATACTAGAAATTTATGGACACAGCGACTGTTCATCAAATTTAGCATTTTCAAGGCGCAGCAAGTATACTACTTCAAACTTTTAAAATTAATGCACAAAATAAACTCTACACACATCCACATACAGCCTGAGTGTATACCCGATTAGAAACCGAAAGCGAAAAGATGCCGTCCATAAGAACCAACTATGGCCGACAAAAGTTACTTTTTCGATTAACGAAATCTCTAAATAGAGCGGATTTGTCCATTTACTTTAATGAAACGTCTGTAGTTAAAGAAAAGAAAAGATTAAAGAAGGGCTTGGTTGGCAATGACATCGAATTTTTATATTATATGATTGTATTCTAGTTTTTTATATTTTGTTTTGTTTTTTAGTTGTAACGCGTCTAACATTTACCTACGCTTATTTGTAATATTCTTTACCAAATGAATGTGGTGTTGTGCACTTTCCCTTTTTTGCTTTGATCTGTTTTGTAGGACTGTTGTGTTTATGTAACTATACTGAGTTGCTGAACTTTAGGGAGCAGAAGCGTTGGCCTGTTACCAGACCTTTATTTATGTTCCTACGTGGTGAATCCACTAGAAGAAATTAATAAAAAAATCAGAGCATATAATTTAATTTACGAAATTTTACATGTTAGTTGTGGAACCGCCTGAAACTCTCGTGCTTTCTGCTACAAAGCAGACGTTTGTTGTCTATCACAATCAATTTGCTTTGCTAGATGCTCATCTAATGGCACAGAGGACAGTAATACGTCAGGTGAATTCGTCTATGTACTTAGTGGAAGCCGAGTCCGATGGAACAAAATGTGTCGGTCCATCGCATTAGTTCGTTCTTCGCTGTTTCAATTTGAGAGGTTCGTTGAGAACTTACGGAGCCGCAAGGGCATGTAGTTGGGCTAGTTGGTGGTACATTGTGATTGGTGGGAACAGCGCAAAAAGGACGTTGGACGAGGTCGAAGAAGCGCCCTGTCTGTGTGTTTCTTCGACCTCGTCCAACGCCTTTTTGCGCTGTTCCCACCAATCCATCCTACAGAGCCATTTTCGCCCAGGAAGTGTTTAAACTGCGCAGGCTGTGAGGTGTTGACCGTGTTGTCTGCTGCGGCTGCTGGCTGCTGCAAACAACCGCGGTAGTTTGCGCGTTGCTACCTCAATTTTGTTTGAATAAAGCTGATTCAATGCACGTAGAAATAGCCAATATGTTTAACATTTTACGTGAACGGACTGTGACGTAATTGGTGTCGGCATGCCTTTTCATGTGGTTACAACTTAGTCTGTATGTTTGCGATGCACTATAAACACTGACAACTTAAACTTTCGGTGACAGCTTGCGTAGTCTCAAGAAGGATTTTATTCGTTGTATTTTGTTCTCGCAATGGGAATAATCTACACAGTTTGCTACAATCTAAATGAAAAGCTTGTGTCTTGTTGCATAAAATTAAAAATCCATATAATCACATTTAGTTCGCTTGGGTAAGAGATGCCTACTTCAGTCGACGAGACAGTTAGCTCCGCTCAGAGCAAATGGCGATTGATAGAATGAATCCTGCAAGAATGTTCAGTCCTCCAACCAGCCTGTAGAGGTTGTCGTATGTGCCATGGAAGTCGCGAAAAAATCCTGAAAAATATTTTAAAAAAGCTGCAATTTAGCATCACATTTTTTGTTACGTCACTGATTTTGGGGATGAGGAAGGACATGATAATTTAATGGCCACTTTCTGCTATATCTCACACCATATTTGGTGAACCGAGCGTAATAAGCATTTGTACTTCTGTTTTAGTATTTCTTCTGCTGGTATGTTTTCATCTTCATCAATTAATTTCATAGCCTATCCTCGAATATCTATATTAAAGTGAGAAGTTTCTAAGTGAGGAAAGATTTTTTTAAATGTTTTGGTTATTATTACAAAGTACGAATTCATTACTTTACATAAACATTTTAGTTGTGCATTTTACTCTCTAGCATGTACGATCAGCAGAACAGGGAGCTTTGGAAAAACTCAGAAAATGACCGTACCGACACTTTGGACGCAAAGTATATGTTACACCTTTGCCTTAGATTGTTCTTCATTTGTGCGTCAGGTCTCGTCTACAGTGGAAGAGGCGTTTCTGAACAAGGCCAGTTAAGGCGGCAAAAGTTTCCTCGGGCGTCTTGCGTACACCTTCGCGTAGGCTCTGTCGCGCGCCGCGCGGCCTTGTAAACGTGTGCGCGAATAAAGCAGGGACATATAAGCGACGAAAACGGGAGCCATGCGGCAGTTTCGATAGCAACTTGCGCGGGCGCTGTGACGTGGCGGCATGGCATAGGTTTACGTCACAGCGTTTGCGCAAGTTGCTATGGAAACTGCCGCGCGGTGCCCGTTTTCATCGCTCATGTGTCCCTTGCTTAAGGACGGCTCCTCGATTGGCTCTCATCAGCCCCTTTACATACTGCGCCATCTCAGGTCGTTTGTCAGAATTGCGAGTGGACCACTTGCCCCGTGGCGAGGTGGCGCTGTTGAAATGGCGCCGTCATTGCGTTATCTGACAGGCGCGAGCGCCTTTCAAACCACGCTATGAATGCCTTCAAAGACAACTTCCATGAACTTACCTAATATCCTTGGATTTCCTATGAACAGTGGCAGCGCCACCAGACCCGACAGTCCATAGATGACCGAAATCTGTTCGTAGCCAAAGTAGTCGGCAATCAGGAGGCTCTTCATGGTGATGACGCACGCTATAAACATGGCGATGCAAAGCGAGATGGACAGAAGAAGCGGAAACGACGTCGCGTGATGCGGGAGCAACATCATGAAAAGTCCCAACAGGAAGTGGCAACACAACACCAGACTTTTGCTCGTCACAGAGGTCTTGTCAGCGAAGAACGGGAGTGCCAAACGACCGAGGAGGTCTGTGGCAGACGTGTACAGTATGATCGACGTTGCGGTGGCCAAGGAGACTCCACTGTCGGTGGCAAAGTCGATGATTGTGGTTAAGAAGATGTTTTCGCTGTAATTACCGATCACGCCTGAGAGTATAATAACGTAAAATATGGGCTTCCGGACCATTACCAGCAGTTTTGTTCGGTCCTCAATTTCACAGTTTATGGGCATTGTTCCGTTTCCATTCGGAATTTTGGACGTACTATATCTCAAATTGTCTTTGATATTACAGCTCCAAGGAGGGGTGGGTTTGCGATTAGCGTCTTGCTTGTTTGCGGACGAATATGGGAGTTTAAGCAAAAGCATCAAGGGCGAAGAATTCATGACTATTCCTCCGAGGAGGAGTAGCATGCCGTTGAAACCAAATGATCGTTGCAGATAAAGTAGAACGTACGGGAACAGAATGGCAGTGAAGGTTTCTCCGGCGTAGCGTATTCCAGTTGCAGCACCTCGGTATTCTTGGAAGTATTCAAGCACAAGAATGGCGAGGCTAACCAGCATCATTCCCGTCCCGCAACCTGTTGGATGCGGAAAGAAGAGGAAATACAACTAAAATCCGTTCACGGAAAATTTGCTCTTGAGGAATGTGGGGTAATGCTATGAAGCTTTAAAGTGGCAGATCGAAGGCGACTAGTTTTTTGGCTTAAATTATATACAATTCGAGGGGATCTGGTAATATACCTCTTGCACGGAAGCTAAAGTGCTTTTCGATTTGTCGATAGTTATCATTGGAAAGTGGGTCTCCCGAGACCCGTCGTGATTACAGCTCGGTTATTTACTTTTCTTGTTCGTTTTTCTTCTGGTGGTCAAATCGTACCTCTTGGCTTGGGAGGGCTACACTAACGTTCTAAACACAGTCAAGACAATTCGATACTTGTGTACTTATATGGACAGTTGAGAGTGTTTTTTCAGCTCCCCCCATGCAACCGCCATTTTACAAAAAAAGAAGAAAACCGCTAAGGTGTTTGGATGTTTTGAAAATATCAGGTGTTGAACCGAAATTACCATGTACGATGCCATATGTGACCGACATCCAAGTGATGCTGGGTGTGAAAGCAGATGCAACAAGCCCGGACCAGGTAAGGACGGTGCCTAGAAGGGCTATCTGGTCAATGGACATCTTCTGCTGGAGAAGATGCACTAGAAGGCCTATATGTAAGGAACAGAAAATAAATCGTTCGTGATGCAAGAAATATAATTGAGTGTTAGACAACATCTTGATCTTCAGCTTTATATGGTTCTGTCGAAACATCCCTAACTTTTCGAAAACTTTCACTTTCTGCTAAACCGAATGGGGTTTTATATTTAGTTTCTTTACATTGCCATCGATTCTTTTAAAGTACCTTAGCTTTGCAGGTTTTGAATTTTGACACGACGTTACTAAGGACTTCTGTTTCAAATGCCCGTAATAAATAAGCAATGTTAATGGTACGTACATATACAGAATTTAAACTCTTGGGCTGAACTACACATAGGAGCAAATATTTATATTCCGAAAAGTTGTGGACGTCGAGTATCATTTTTAACACAAACGTCCTTGCCCGTTTTACTGGCCACCGGATTCTATTATTTTGTATTTGCGTTTTCTTATTGTATCTATGAATACACCCAAAGACATGAAATACAATGACGTTCCGGTAGCTTTACCTTTTATCTTTTAAGTTTGCTTAAGTTTGTCTCATGTGCCCCGCCGTTGCCTGAAATGTTGCTTGCCAGATTTTCCCTCTCATATTTGTATTCGCTGTGGCGCATTTCTCACGAGCCTTACGTATCTTAGTGGTGTTCATACGGGGCGATGCTTCGAGTTACATAGCGTATTTCAGCCTAGCAAGAATTTAATGAAAACGAGATAATGGGTCTCCGGGGGAGACGAACAGGAGCTCACGTAATATAGGTGTTCTTTTCTCACCTGCCGTGAGTATGGCTCCTTCTTGGATGCTGATGGGCCAGGCTGCCTGACCCCGGTTCAGGCTTAACCTCTCGATGAGTCCGATGAAGACGATGCCCGAGTTCTTAATAGTAACCGTGGTAAAGAACGTTGTGAGCGATGCGATGATGGCCACGCGCCAGCAGGTGTCTGCACCGCCGGCGGTTCCTTTCCTTTTTCCGCTTGGAGCGGAGTTGCTTCGTTGGTCATAGCTGCCAGAAACCATTACCAACAAGATTGTGCGGAGATTACAAAAGTGTCCCCTGACGGATTCCTAATTATCTCAAGAATAGTGTCAGGTTACGTCCATCAGTTTGAAGTAATATAAACAAAATACATTCCCTTTTAGCTACTGATGTATGTCTTGTTTTTCCAGAGTACTCTTGTTAAAGGTTGTTGCGGTTGTAGGGGTAATGCCCAAAAGACGCAAGAAACCCGAAAAGCTGCACTTCATCATTCACTGAGTTATCTGTGGAAGTTTCAGACCTGCCAAAGTTTCTTCACTCAGATCATTTCTAAGCACTATATAGCGACATGTTTTCACCAAATATATAGGGTTGCTTTTGCGTTTACTGTAGTGTTTTGTTTTAAATTCAAGCTTAGCTCTTGAAATTCTTTCCTCTGTAAATATTTTCTTTTTCGTCTCTTTTATGCTATAGACACTGATAATAAAAGAAAACAACAACAGGGCATTGCTTAATAGTGTGTTTACGCTTTTTGCCTTGCGATTCGTTGTTCGATATTCTAATCGGTTAATACCGCACTTTTAGTGATTTGTAAGCGGTATTAAGATGTCTCGGACCCATGCGTTTCTGAAAGTGTGATTCACTGTAAGCTATGAACAGATTCTAGCTAGGGCATTCCTATATTCACTTGCAGTTCAAACAACGCCGAGCTTGGCGAGTATCCCCAAGAATCTTATTATCGCGTCATCCAAAGAAACTAGCGGTATTAACCAATAAGAGAGCCGAAAAACGAATAAGTTGTGGATTACCATCTGCCGACAGGCGCATTGAGCAGACGACGCACTCTGTTGTTTGCTCGCTGTGCTTTTCGAGGGATGTTGCCACAAGATAATGCCGAAGTACGACTCTCCAACCAAGAACCGTGAACTTAAACACCACGCACTGCCTTTCCTGACGAATGTGGGAATAAATATCTGCACTATCCGCGACTCTAGCACGTGGTTTTCATGCCCTCACTAAACAGCTTCGTACTTTCACCACCACGTGACCAACAATCTCCTTGCATAAGAACAAAGTATTGCGCCACCCTCACTGGGCAGGTTTGAACAGAGAGCGCTACGTGCCTTATGATTAGTTGGAGTCGCGAATACTCCGTTCACCCTAAGCTGACACTAGAAGCTCCGCCTTGAGCGCGAACTTTCTGTTCTTCATAACAAAAGTGTGACTGCGCAGGCACGCGCAACCAAAGCACTGCGGAAGCCAGTAAGTTCGCGCTGAAGGCGGAGCTTCTAGTCTCAACTAAGGTTGAACGGAGTATAGGTGTTGAACTTCACCTTTGGCCGAACGTCGATGCGCCGTGGGGCCGCTGCTCGCGCCCATCGGTATGGGCGGAAAGCGCGTGTCGAACTCCGGCCAGCGCGTTCGGAACGTGGGAGAAGAGAAAAAGAACGAGAAGCTGGGACGAAACAACGATAGGCCGACTTCGAACTGTTTATCTTTGCACTTGTGTATGTCTTGTAAATATACCGAAGTTGTTGATTTACCCGCAGACATCGAGTGTTCAAACAGAAGTTAGCGAAAGATCGCAACACTAATATTATCATAAGTTAAAAATAAATTATTGCAATTCTTCCCTTCCCTACTTCCCTGCGCCTTTGCCCATAAAATAGTGATCCCCAGCATGGGCACGCACAGTATCTTTCCGCGTTCCATACAGTATTGTTGCCGGCACATTGGCTAACAACATCTTAAGCGATCTACCCAGCACGGAGTTTAATTCTGTTATTTTGTTGTTCCATGTGACTGTTAAAAAAATGGTTTCCCTAACATTGAATTGATTCCATACTATAGACTATGGACTTACCAATAGCAATCCGCTTCATTTTCAGTCTCAGATTATGTTCCATAGCAGTGTAGCTAGTTCCAAGTGACCGCACTTCTGTATTCTGGACAGGATTGTTGTTACTATAGCGTTATTTGACCTGATCGACTTCCAAATGTTTTTAATGCCCAGAAGTAACAATCCAAAAGTTGTCGTTTTGTTTGAATGGTCACCACACGTGTAACAATCATAAATAAATAACAAACAAAAATTAAGCTTTTTTTGTTTGACTATTGGGTTCGTTGTACTTCGATGTAAAGCTGCGTTACGAGGGCATGTCACTGATCTAAAAACTCTATATGTGCGTGAGATTGAGCACATCAGCTGCGCGTATAGTGAAACGGCGGAAAACAGTTCCGCTTAAAGGTGTCGACCAACACCTGTCTGAAATCGTGAGTGAAAACTAACAAATAAACACAGAAGTGCTTAGGTCGTTGCTCTGAACTTTGCTGCCATCGCTGCCTGGTTCATGTCGTGGTGCCCTGCACTAAAATGTTTTAAAGAAAGGCTCGTGCAGGGATTTTCCTTTAAGCACTCAAAGAGCCAATCACTGCAAGCCACGGAAGGTAGCTTGGCGAATGACGAGACCAATAATCGCTTTAGACGTAAAAATAAAGTCCGTAGTGGGACACTGAGCATAACGCGAGCATTCGAATCGACGCGATAACTGTTACAACGCAGGCTATTATTTTTACCTTGTATGCCTAATTCTCGCTGCTCGTGTGAGCAAACATGTTAAAATATGAAAAGCAAGGTGACCCATGTAGCTCTGTAGCGACAAATTCCGAGGAAATTAGAAGACGAAGACATAATCGCTCGTGAGAAGCAGGATGACCTGTCCAATCGAGCTCAAGTTGGATCGCCAACAGTTTAGGCAGGTCATGTGTTAGAAAGTATGTTTGTTTTTATGTATCTTACTTTCTAGTTTGTACATGTGCACAAAATGCAAAAACGTAATGGCTGAATCTCCCTGTGAAAGTAAAGTTTGTATACTTTTCACATACTCAGGGTAATGCGTTTATTTAAACCTTAACAGAACGGCGCAGCCCGATGCACGCTGCGTCGTAGATTGAGAGCAGACTTGTACACGTTACTGAAAAATAGTAAGGAATTACATTTACAATTACTCAAGGCTAAATTGTAATTTATTACAATTACAATTACCCTCCCATAAAAGTAAGTGACCGTTACACCAAAAAGTAATCCGTTACTTTCGTGGCGTTACTTTCAACATTATTGCCCTCAAGTAAGAAACAAAGGGAAGAGGGTTATTCAAGTTCTTATTGTTTCAACCTGTTCCATTTAATGAATTTGAGCATTTTGAGCAACAGCTGACTCTCGAAAGTCTCGTCAAACATTTTGCGTTATTTCTTACTCAATATGTCAACTGCTACGCTGAACACCCCTTGAACTGAGGCACTGGACGGAAGGGCCATATTGTTCCTCACGAATGCTTTATGCTCTGCATTGAGATTTTTCAGGGAAGCAATGGAAGTACTATTTACCTCGAAGATAGAGCAAAGCTTCCTCGTTGCAGCCGTTGCCTGATATTCGAGTTTTAGCATATTGATCCGATACCTCCGATACCCCCGATAACGATATGATGAATGCGCAAAGGCGGCGGCGGAGTATCGGGCTCATCGGACTCATCGGGACGATCTACTAAAATTTTCCATTGTCGAAATCGCGAAGCTGTAGAAGTCATCATACATCTAGCCAAAACTAGAATAAGAATTGATTTATGTCCATCTTACTATACCGGCAATTCATCGCCAGACAATAGCAAAACATTGTTGCAACAGTAAGGTGATAATTCAATACTAAATAAGGTTTGGCTGGATATTCTTCTTCCTTTGGTTCTGAACAGGTCGAGCCTCGGTTATTCACCAACGTCTCGTTGGTGAATAAAAAAACGTTTCCAGTAAATAAACATACGTAATAAAAAAAGACACTCTTAACAACAATTAATTAGGACGTCGGTTAAAACAAGGAAATGTAAAAGCACGTTTGCCGTGTGTACCGTTCTTGGTGCTGATCAAAAACGCACGGAGCACGAACCGACTGCAATTTACTCCGGTGTTCTCCAGGTAGACGTCCGCTGATGCCACTCACGAGTTTCACTCTCTCCTCAAGCCAGAACATCAAGTCTATGTCAGCCACCATTATGTTTTATTTGTAAAAATATCTGCTTGAGATAAGATGCGTCCTGCTGGGGTAAAAACTAGGAAGAAGAAGAAAAGGAAGACTATTACCATTTTCGAAGTGCTCCCAAAAAGCTTACTCACAAAAAGGGTGACTGAGATGCAGATAATCTGGCTGGAATTTACAAATAAATTAGACCAACCCTAGAAGTTGGAATACAAAAAAGTAAGTAGCTTTTAAAACAGGGTCAAATAAGGTGAAAGAAACAGAAAAAAATACATCCTGTTTTCTAAGAAAAGATGATAACTGTGCAGCAACGAACGAGCATGCATGCTTGTGGCAATAACACCTTCACATATTATCACATCTCTTTTAGTAGATTTTAGGGTAGACGGAGCGTTGTCTCGTGTTGTGACATAATAAAAATGGTCGTATAGTCACTATAACCGAGAAGGACATTGTTAATTCTTGTCTGTGCACTTAACGCCTCGAGCTTCTCGAAGAGGCATACAATCACTTGGTGTCCTCGTCTCCCCGCCTTCGATCGCAAAGTAAAAACAAAGGGACTAAAAAAGCGGATATAACTTGCCCCCCCCCCCCCCTCTCTTTTTTTTCTTTTTGTAGAACTGTTCATTTGGATTTTTTGACATTGTTGTTAGGGTCTAAAAATATAGATTCAGGAGCTTGGTGTTGCAGAAAAAGGCTTTGCAAAACTGAAAAGTGCCAAGCCTTCCTTTGCGCTGGTCAATTCGCGTGACAGTTTCACTGCGCTCGACTTTACCCCCCCCCTCCAAAAAAAAAAAAAGAAAAGAACTTTTTTTTATTCTTTTCTAGAAAGGGACGGGCCGGGGAAGGGGGGGGGGGTTGGTCCTGAAAAAAAAATGTAACGGATTACAAGGAATCCGTTACGTAAAAAATGTAAGGGAATTACTTTAAAATTACTCTAGAAAATATGTAATTAATCCGTTACTAAATTACTGATAAATGTAAGGGATTACAAGTAATTTCGTTACTTGTAACGGATTACGTACAAGTCTGAATGAGAGAGTCTGAGGAGGCGCTCGGCATAGCCGTCACCGTGAACGAAACTTGATCCGTGCGAGCGGGCCTCGGTCGGCGGTTGGACTTCGCGCGCTTGTTCTTATACGCGTAGTCGCGGTATGTAGCTGAGCGCGCCGCCGGATACTAGGGGTGGTTCTCATTTGAACCCGTTCGCATTTCTACCTTCTCGTTTTAACCTTCTCATTTCAACCCAGCGCAAAACAACTTTCGCTTTTCTCCTTTTCTCACTTGAACCGTTCTCAAAACGAACTATCGCGTTTTGATCATTCTCAAAACTACTTTTCTCATTTTAAACCTTTCTGCTTCTTCAAACTTTCTCAAAACATACTTTCTGGTTTTGACCATTCTCAAAACGACTTTTCTCATTTTAACTGTGTGCATGATCAGGCTAGGGAAAAGCACTAATTTCAGCATACACTCGAGGGAAACCGAAATAAAGGAACCATAGGCAGTATGAATTACAGGCACCTGGAGCTTTATTGCGCCTTGAAATGCTTATTGGAGAACGACATCTAGAGTGCATGCCAATCCACGGCATGACGGACGACATATAGGCAAATATAAAATGATCGTAGATCTTTACGACCACTCCTGCACCGGTTGTAAATAATTAAATAATGCCAGATGAGCATAATTTGCATCCGATCATTCACGACTGAAATGGAGAAAAAAAAGCTGTGCCTGGTAAGAAAGCCGTCAAGCCACGCAACATCTGCACGCGCACATTCAACAAAAAAAAAAAGCCGCAGTTTTAAAAGCGTCATTGCGTGCACACTCCCCAGCATTGGAGCAATGTAGATCCAGTGACATTACAGCAATGAACAGCCCCCAGCATAAACGTGCTCATCTCAAAGAGTTATGCTTATACCGTATTTACTCGATCCAAGGCCGGCATCGATTCTAAGCCAACCCCCAAAACAACATAGCCAAAAAACAAATCCTTTAGGTCGATTAGAAAGGACTCAGGAGCGGTAAAACACCATTAATGAAACACAGAACGACAATTATTTCTGATATACAATCAGGGGTGGATGCAGGAATTTCCTGGGGGGGGGGGGGGGGGGTTCAGGTGTTGGTCAGCGTACCATGTGTTTGGGAACCCCCTCCCCCTCTCCTTTGTTTTACGCCCTAAATTTTACACATCCAAAAATCAAGAGGGGGTCAGGACATCCGGACCCCCCCCTCTAAATCCGCCCCTGTATACAATACTAGATCGGCTACGAATCCGACGGGGTGTTAGCGGTTTATGTCCGTGTTTTCAAGATAAAGACGCGAGCAACGCCGCGAGTCGCCATAAACAACAAAACAAAACTTTTTTGTGTGTGTGTGTGTACGTGCGCGTTTGCGAAGGAGAGAAGGGAGGGGGCAAGGAGCAAGGTGCATGGCTGGCATGGTGCATCGCGTCCTTCTCCTCCCTTTCCCCCATGCGTAGCGAGGGCATGAGGGGCTGCCGCGGCAGCGGAAGCGCGAAACCCGACGCCTTAAGCGCGGTCCAAACCAACGCTTCTTTTTGCGGCTGTAGGCCGTGAGCGAAAGGATGTGACGCATTTCGTGTCGTTTTTGCTGTTTCCGGGCGCGCTTTCTGAGTCAGAACCGTGCGGTCTGGTTTGGACGATGCCAGCTTCGGGCGAACGCGCACGCGCGCACGCAGGCACGAGCGCACTCTGGCGGTGAAGCGCAACTGCGACAGACTCGCCGGCCAGACGGCGAAGAAACGCGGAGCCGGAACTAGCTTGCCCTCCACCGATTGGCCGGGAGAGAGGAGCGTCCGACTACGTCACAACGCGTCTTCGTGCGCTTTCAGGAATAAGTTAAGATCGACCAACTTTTTTGTGCGCGCCCGGAAGAAGCAAAGAACCGGCGCGACGTCACGAAATACGTCACATCCGCAAGCCGCCCGACCTACACGCGCAAAAAGAAGCTTTGGTTTGGACCGCGCTTTTAGGGGTGTCCAAACAGGATACTACAACACTCACGACTCCTGCAAGTCGTTGCTGCGCTGCGCTTCCGGCCGTCGGAGGAAACTTCCCTCCCGTCAGAGGAAGAAGAAGCGGGGGGCATGTTCTGACATGCCCCCGATGAGCTCCGCAGTTCTTCGACTATTTCGGCGGTTCCTTCTACGCCACAATTCTAAACCTGGCACCGACAGATCCGCGAAGTCAGGCGGCACCCGCGGATAACATTTTTGGCTCAGGCAAGCAAATTTTAGGCATTTTACGGCCCTTTTTTGACCGCACCGCGCTGCTATCGTAGCTAAGCCTGATCAGCCTCAGTGCGGACACGGCGCAGCCGGCACCGCCGCCGGCCTTCCCGCCCATGGCTATGCTTGAAGCCGACGCCTCGCCGGTCGACATGGATCTCTCCGGTCCCAGAGCAGCCTATGCGGTCGAGGGAACCACCGTAACCGAAGCCGAACTCCTCGACGGGAGTTGGAACATGCTTTCCCTGCAGAAGAAATTCGGACGCAAGCCGAAGAGTGATAACCAAGGAGCTACGAGAGGGACGCTATTGCCGCCACCTTCCTCCCCACCAGCGACGCAGCCAGCCGCCATTGTGGGGGCTGACGTAACAAAGAAGGGTACGTTATTCATCAACGCAAGCAAAGCGAAGCCCCGCCCGCCGCCCAAGGCGAGAAAGGGACCCATTCCACGGCTGCCGGACGGGGAGTATAAGATTGTGTACCGTCCTCGATGCCCAGTCAAACTCACAGACTTTGGCGTGGCTCAGATACTGCACGCGGTTTGCACTGTACAGAAAATTGCGGAACCGGTGGCGATCGAAAACGACCATCTGCGAATCCACCCGGAGAACAATACATTCACCATAAGCACGCCGGACGAGGCGCGAGCCCGAACCTATGCAGCGCTGAAGAGCCTCAGCGTCGGAGAGAACACGTACGAGATGAATGCGTACGTTCCACCGCCAGACGACTCAAGGAGAGGAATCGTCTTCAATGCATACAGCTACGAAACGGACGCGGAAATTTTTGACGAGTTCCGGAAACGCAACCCCAACCTCAACGTGGTCGGCGGACGCCGGCTGGGCAAGTCAAGACACATGATCGTCACGATAGCAGAAAGGGAGCTACCAAGGTGGATCCGGTACTTGGTGAGTGACCTTCGACTTTTCCCTTTCACGACCGTGTGGAGGCATGTTATAACTGCCGGAAGACGGGGCATCGGACAGATGTGTGCCCGTTACCTCGCCGGAACCTATGTCGCCGTTGTGGTGGTGAGCATCCACCCATGCCGGAAGAGGCGCAGCCTACATGCACCCCCAAGTGCATCATATGCACCGGGGGCCACAATACCGGCAACAGAAATTGCAAGTATCGCTTCATCAAGCGCAAGTACGGGAGCAGCTTTGATAAAGAGGAGAAGCAAGGGACGGATGGTCGAACGAGAGATCGAGGCAGGTCTAGACCCCGGGACAAGCACCAGCGAGAGAACGGGTACAGAAGTCGTTCTTCCTCCTTCCCACCCATGGTAGAGGATCATGGACGGTCCTCAGCAGGGACGGGCGACCCCTGGAGGAAAAGGAGTTCCAGCCGGGGGAGGAACCCATCGGTCCGATGCAAGTCGGTCAGATGGAAACAAGACGAGGAAATGGAAGCCCTTCGTAAACAGGTGAGGGAGATGTCTAATACCATACTGGATCTGCAGTCCCAGATTAAGGTACACAACACGCAAAAGAAAAAAGCGAGCGAGAAACTTGTGGCAGACTCGCCAGCGGTAGCACTAAAAGCGATAGAGACCGCAGCCCCCACGATGGGGACGCAGGGTGGCGCCACGGGTAGAACTCAGAACGCGATGGACACCGAAACGGTGAATACGCTAAAAAGGCAAGCCCCTCCCGAAAACAAGGAGGAGGTTGAGCGGAGCGAGCCGAAGAGGAGGCAAGTTCCCTTGGAGGAGGGCAGGCCCATTTTGACGGCTAGATCAGAACTCTTAACGCAGCTGAAGGAACGCATGGACGCTCAAGACGTTAGGATCACCGCCCTAGAGACTAAAATGGAGCACTTATTTGTGTACATGAACGGAAAATTCGATGAGCTCACGCAGCTTATTTGTCAGAGACTAGAAATTCAGGATGGCGCGCAACAATCAACGCGAACAACAAATTAGGGTGTGGCAATGGAACTGCAGGGGGTTTGGAAAGAAGAAGGGCCACCTGCACCTGCACATCCAAAATGTCGAGGCGAAGCCCGACATTATAGCGCTGCAGGAGAATAGGGGGCTTGTTTCTCTAGCCAACTATAAAACACACCATCAATTAGACGTGGTGGAGAAGCGGGATTTGCTCACCGCAACCCTAGTTCACAGAAATATTACAGCGATTCAGCATGAGATAGAAGGATCCAAGGCGGATTACACCCTAGTAGAAGTGATTCCCAGTAAAAGGGGGAACGAAACCTTTTCATCCTTAATTTATACAGCTCTCCTAGGGACAGGAGCTCGGGCGTCCTGGACCTCCTCAGGCGAGTGGTAAAGCTAGCGGGCAGAGCACAGCTTGTCGTCGCTGGGGACTTTAACGCGCGACATCCGGCGTGGGGATATCTTAAAGGAAATCCAAAGGGTGCGAAGCTTTGGGAAATCATTCAAGACCTGGGCTTAACAATCTTAAACGATGCACAACAACCAACTCGAATAGGCAATAGCGTTAGTAAAGATACGAGCCCCGACCTCATGTTGACGAGGAATGTTCAGGGGGCAGAGTGGCTTAATACAGGAGTGCCATTGGGCAGCGACCACTATGTAGTCTCTATTACCTTCGACACGGCGCAACACAAACGCAGAACACCCCCGGTAAGAATTACTGACTGGGATAAATTCCGCACCACGAGGGAGAAGCGGGCAGACGGCGGCATTACCAACCTGGACGCCTGGATAAGCGATCTCAAGCGAGACGCAGAGCGGGCCACCGGAGAGGTGGACACCACCGAAGAACACCCGGCGGTAGACAAACGCCTCATGCACATGTGGGAGGCTCACACGTCCCTACTGGGCAGGTGGAAGACGGGCAAAAACAATAGGAAGCTCAGACTCCGCATTTCCAGGTTGGAAAGGGAGATTGAAGATCACGCCAATGAACTCAACAGGCAACAGTGGTGGCAGATATGTGACGGAATAAACGGGCAACTGGGAAATAAGAAATCGTGGCTTCTGCTGCGGCACCTCCTAGACCCGACTACGACCAAATCCGCGGCTCGGACACGCCTGAACCAGATAGTACATCAGTACGATGGGACGGGTGAAGAACTACTTGAGGACTTGAAAGGTAGATACATTAACACGACACAAGATGGGAATAGAGCCCCCGGGTACACTGGAATGGAGAATGAGACACTAGATGCGGACATCAAGGGCACGGAAGTGATGGCTGCGATGGAGAAACTCCGGACGACATCGGCTGCGGGGCCGGACGGAATAAATAACAAAATCCTTAGAAATCTGGATGACAACTCGGTCCAGGCTTTAACAGACTACATGAATAAGTGCTGGAAGGGAGGGAACATCCCGCCGGCATGGAAACATGCCAAAGTAACTTTCATACCAAAGCCTGGCAAGAAGTTGGACATCGAGAACCTCCGACCTATCTCCCTCACGTCGTGCCTGGGTAAGCTCATGGAGCACGTAATTCTCACGCGTTTACAGAACCACGTAGAAACCCATCGCCTCATGCCATACACGATGATCGGTTTTAGGCCGCACCTGTCCACGCAGGACGTGATGCTACAGCTTTCTAAGGAAATCGTAGACCCGGGAAACGGCCACGGTACGCGGGCCATCCTGGGGTTGGATTTGAAGAAGGCATTTGATAACGTCTCGCATGAGGCGATACTCTGCAACCTCTCGGAACTAAACGTAGGGCGCCATACATACGACTACATAAGGGATTTTTTGTCTAACAGGACTGCGCAACTCACCATAGGGGATCTGAAGTCGGCACACATACCACTGGGAAATAGGAGTACGCCACAGGGGTCGGTGTTATCCCCTTTTCTATTTAACACCGCGCTGATCACGCTCCCTAGGAAGCTTAACGGCATAGAGGGTACTAGACACACCCTATATGCTGATGACGTCACGATTTGGACGAGTCAGGGGTCAGACGGGCAGATCGAGACGGCTCTACAAGAGGCGGCGGACATCGTAGACGCCCACGCCCGTTGGGCAGGACTGGAATGCTCCCCACAAAAGTCGGAACTGTTAGTTATCCGTAATAACGGAAGGGCCTGCAAAACGAAGCCGAACAGGATACAGTTGAAAATTCAGGGAAACGAAATTCCGGAAGTAGACACAATGCGAGTGCTTGGGATGTACATACAATCCAACAGATGCAACAAGGTAACGCTGGACAGGTTGACGACATCGGTCCAGCAAACTATACGGCTCATTAAGCGCGTGGCGACTAGGCGACAGGGCATGAAAGAGCGCGATGCATGTCGGCTTGTTCAGGCTTTTGTAATCAGTCGGATCGTGTACGCCACTCCTTACCTAGACCTCAAGAAGGCCGAGAGTGAAAAGCTGAATTGTTTGATAAGGCAGGCGTACAAGGCGGCTCTTGGTCTCCCCAGGAACGCGTCCACCATGAGACTTCTATCTCTCGGGGTTCACAACACTCTTGAAGAGCTCATTGAGGCACATCTCACATCGCAAGAGCAGCGGCTCAGGCAGACTGAGACGGGGCTCTGCATCCTGAGAAGCTTAGGCATGAGGAGTGGAGATCCTTCAAGCCAGGTGACTTTACCGGTAGAGATGCGCGAAATCATTCGTGTCAAACCTCTCCCCAAGAACATGCAAGCGGGTCGTCACGAAGGCCGGAGGAGGGCCAGGGCGAAGACGTTAAGCAAAAAGTATCAAGGGGACGATAGTGCCGTGTACGTTGATGCGGCAGAATACAACCTTACTACAGGCCAACATGCTTTCGCTGTGAGTGCGGTGAGCATCTCGCGCAGGGTAGCGGCCACGGTGATCACAGGCCGAGTGGAAGAGGCCGAAGAGGCCGCAATAGCACTAGGGATTGTTCAAAAGAGCACCAACACCATTCTAAGTGATTCCAAAACGGCCCTTCGCAATTTCTCGAGGGGACGTATCTCCACCACTGCATACAAAATTCTTAGCACGATGCCAAACGATAGGAAGGAAGTGGATCTGGTATGGGTCCCGGCCCACGTGGGCGTCCCGGGGAACGAGTCCGCTCACCAATATGCTCGAGGTTTTGTCAGCCGAGCAGGTGATGGGGACTTGGACGTCGGGGCCCCACGAGGTGAGGCGCTGGATACGTATCAGGCCATAACCAACTATTACAGGGAGCTTAGAGTGAGCCTGCCTCCTCCGCACGTTTCGCTCAGCCGAGAACAGGCTACCACGTGGCGGCGGCTGCAAACGCGGTCGCAGCCAAACCCGTGGACATACGCCAATATCTTTCCCGATCTAGTAAACCCGTACTGTCAACTATGCGGCGAGCCTGCCACCTTAGACCACATAATCTGGGACTGCGCGAAGGATCCGCCTCCGGCAGATCTAGTTTCATCTCCCTCACTTGAGCAATGGGAAGCTGTGCTGGCCAGCCCGGACCTGGACGTCCAGTCCCGGGCCTTGGCAAGAGCGCAAGAGGTCGCCGACAGACTTCAACTGCCGACCATGTGGAGCAGCTGAAGGAACCGAAGAAGGTCACCATCTTACTGACAAATAAAGTTTTTCTCTCTCTCTCTCTCCCTCCCGTCAAAGCTGCCGGGGGGAAGCGTCCCCCCGCTAAATCTCCCCCTCGCTTCCTCCACGGCGGCCTTGCTCTGCTCATCACGTGGGTCCGGAGAGCCACTCACACGCTCTTTTGGCTGTCGGTCAATCGCTCAAGTCCTCCGCCGCTTTGGAAGTCCCGAAAACGGAAAAGGGAAGACTCGAGTGTGAGGGGGCAAGCCAGGCGAGCGCGCGTCGTGTCCAAGGTCGTGTCATCGTCCAGCAGTTCTATGGATTGGATCGGATTCCCGCGGCTCTTGTTCCTAACGTACCTCGTATAGACAAACAAACGTGGTTGGTTTGAAATTTAATAAAATAAATGCTATATTCTTAAGTTCTCAGTGTTTCTACATACAACTAAAAGTCTCCCTTTTGCGCACTGCACTTTATTAATTTTTTTCGAGCTACGAGCGTGGATTTTGACGAAAAAAAGCTGAGCCGAGGCGGCCGAAACGCGCGCTTCGACGAAGGAATCTCCCAAATCCATCCGAAGCCGGACCTCTTTGGCCTTCCTGCCGAGGTGACGGCGGTAGCAAGGTCGGCGACTTTGTGATCCGCGGGAGATAGACAGGCATCAGGCATACCATTGGCAGGTGGCGTGTGACGTCAAGTCTGACGAGCACCGACGTCAACGACAAGTGGAGGAGGCGAGGAGGCAAGTCGTGAGTTTGGCTCGGCCGGTGTCCAAACAGACATTCGACCGACGACTGCCGGACGGTTCAATTTTGACGACTTTTGCAGGAGTCGTGTGGTTTGTAGTAGCCTGTTTGGACAGGCCTTTAGGTATGCGCGCGAGCGGCGGCCACGGCGGAGGGCCTGTTGCTGTTTTGGTTGTTTTTCGTGCACCAAAAGCTTTCTGGAACATGAAACGCCGCAACTCTACCGCGATGAATAAATACGGCAGTTTCGGTTTCGGTAGCTGGCATTGCCGCGAAGTGGTGTAGGCGGGAACCGCATCCTCGTTTTTAGGCCGACCCCCAAGTTCCGATTTTAATTTTTTTTATAAAAGCTATCGACCTAGATTTGAGTAAATACGGTAGTACTCGCATTCTTGACGTGACCACTGAACCCGAATTAATCCAACATCATGATCTCGCAATCTTTCTGCGGTAGTTACAAGCAATAACACACGAGGAGCACAATGATCCATCCGCTGCACACGATGACAACTTAACGACATCAACAGCACCAGAAGAGAAATGAAGTACCGAAACAGCACTCGCCCGCCGACAGACTCGGGGGCTCAGGGCGGCACGCAGTCATAAGGAAGATTGTTTCATGTGCAATGCACAAGATGGCGCCACTTTGCAGCATCCATGTATCATTTGCGCTCCATCTTCAACCTTCATCCTCAACTGTTGCTCCTCCTTTCTATACCTCACTTCCCTTTGTTTTAAGCACGTTGTAAGATATGTCGGACTTCGTCGTTTTAGAAACACAGAAAAAGAATCCGTGTCTCCATCTTGATGGTTACAAATACCATCGCAAGAGAGAAAACACTTGCGGTACCGTAGCGTGGAGGTGTGCGATGTACGTCTCGTCCGGCTGCCCGGCTTCGGTTTTAACCGAACAAGATCTCATCAAGAACCGGCTCCGTAAGTTGAATTTATGTGCTTCTTTTTGCTACGCATTCTGTACAATGTCAGTTTTGTCGCATTGAATAACCTTCCACTCTTTGAGCACAGATGACCACAATCACGCTCCCGACGAGTCAACCATCGTCAAAGACAAGATGAGAATGACACTGAAAAGCACGGTTGCGGCCAATCCACACGTCGCAGCCCCAAGTCTATACAACGAGGAACTACTTCGGGTGTCACACGAAGTAAGCACTGATTATCTATGCATTCCTATGTGAATTAGTTATCGTTTATGGTATAATGAATATGTGTCCTTGTTAACAATTTTTAGGCCCCGGCTGAAGTTGTGGCGGAAATACCAACATTTTCGAGCCTGAAGGACACTTTGTATCGGGAAAGACGTCGTCACCAGCCACAGCATCCTACGACCGCTGATGACGTACAACTGAGCACACTCTACCAGCAAACTGAAGACGGTCGTCCGTTTCTTGTCATTGACGATAGCAGCGTACCTGGTTCGCGTATCTTGGGGTTTGCTTCTCACGAGGCTTTGCTGCGCTTATCTTCAGCAAAGTTCATATTTGCGGATGGGACATTTTTTGTGGTACCGCAAATATTTGATCAGCTTTTGACTATTCACGTCAAGGAGGACGGTACGCACTCGCCCACAGTGTACCTTTTGCTGCAGGGAAGGTCACGTGACACTTACGTGCGAGCGTTTCAGAACCTAAGGAATGTGTTTACCAATGCGGGTATCGCATACCCATGCCCTGACGAGTTCTTGACAGATTTCGAGCAGGCATTGATCGCAGGATTGCAGGTAGCGTTTCCTGCGGCAGTCCACCGAGGGTGCCATTTTCATTTCACTCAACGCGTGTGGGCTGCTGTACAAAGAGCCGGTCTGCAGACAGATTACGCTCAGAATAGCGCTGTAAGATCGCTCATAAGGAAGTTGGTGGCGCTGGCATTCGTACCAGTGAGTGATGTTCCACGTGCTTGGGCGCACCTACGTCTAGAAGGCACTTCTCTAGGTATCGCCGGCATTGTGAATGTGCTGGACTATTTTGACGGCACGTGGATAAATGGTAACTTTGCTGTTCAGCAATGGAACCAGAATGGCAACAGGGGTTCACGAACTAACAACAATATCGAATCATGGCACAGAAAAATTAACGCCATGTCTAGGAGGGCACACCCCAACATTTATTCCTTCGTTGACCTTATTAAGAAGGATGAGGCGCTGACCAGGATCTCCTTGCAGCAACTGGCAAATGGCGGTGCCGCGCGTGGCCGAGGCCAGAAGTGGGTGAACAAAGACCGGAAACTTTGTGAGCTGGAGGGCCAGCTTGCCAATGGCAGGATCTCCTTTATGACTTTCTAAGGAGGGCGAAGGCATTCTCTGGCCTTTAAATGGCCCATGTTTTGTTGCTGTGGTCATATTCAACAGTTTAACAAATTACCATAAAGTTTACGTAATTGTATATCATTTTCTGCGTTGATAATGCTTGTGGGGACAAAGCTGCAGAATAAAGCTTTACCAAGCATGGTATCGCATTGAGGCGCGATGACTCATTTTGCGGCCAAAAATGTTTTGTATTATGCGTCTCGAGAAGAGCCGTTTAGCAGCCTAACGATTAGCCATATACGATTTGAACGGCATAATGCTTTGCGAATCACTTGTAACGGGACGGTATGGAAAAATAAAGAATTCTGTGAACATATTTCGAGTGCAATGAATATTATGCAAAAGGGTTAAAATGATCCACGCGGGGGTCGGCACAGGATCGTTGGCCGCTTCCTGCTGGTGGTGCTTTTGAGTGGTGGTGGCGGCGCCTTGTGAGCGACGAGGTGCACAGTAGGGCGAGAGACCCGCCGCGGCCGCTGCTTTGTGATGCTGCCGGTGCGGGCGGTAAGCGTTCGCCAGTCAGCCTTGGTGTAGAAGATGACATTAAGTGTTCGCATCGGTGCACATTGGCACAGGTAGGCCACGAAAATGGATCGACAAACATGTTTGAATTGTAATAATATGTATGGGTACTCCGGCGGGATTTTTGTTTGTTTGTGTGCTTGTTTTGTTTTAGATATGGTTATTTTTTTTCTCTATAACAATTAGCATGGAGTAACCGGCACTGTTATTATCAGTGCCAACATCTCCATTATTTTTATTCGTTTATTAACGCAGTGAGAGAGAGAGAGAGAGAAACTGGTTAAAATGCCAAGAAAACTCTAAAAAGGATTACACGCAAATTGTTAAACAATATGTTTTTATAAGATACGGGTAGAAACGCGAAGTGCTTGTTTTAAGACAGTGTTTAATTAAACAATAAGGATTTAAATGATAGCGGGTTCAACCGAGAAGGGCATAATAACAAAAGCTTAAAGCGCGAAGAGCGTTAGGCGAATGGTTTGGAATACTGTGTTTGAGTGAGAACGGGTTCAAATGAGCCGAGTCCAAATGAGAAAGGGTCGAAACGCGAAAGGTTAAAACGCGAAGGGCGTTTTGCGAATGGGTTCAAATGAGAACGGGTTCAAATGAGAACGGGTTCAAATGAGACGGGTACAAATGAGAAGGGGTTGAAACGCGAAAGGTTAAAACGCGAAGGGCCTTTTGCAGAATGAGGTTCAAATGAAGAACGGGTTCAAATGAGAACGGGTTCAAATGAGACGGGTACAAATGAGAAGGGGTTGAAACGCGAAAGGTTAAAACGCGAAGGGCGTTTTGCGAATGGGTTCAAATGAGAATGGTTCAAATGAGAACGGGTTCAAATGAGACGGGTACAATTGAGAAGAGGGTTGAAACGCGAAAGGTTAAAACGCGAAGGGCGTTTTGCGAATGGGTTCAAATGAGAACGGGTTCAAATGAGAACGGGTTCAAATGAGACGGGTACAAATGAGAAGGGGTTGAAACGCGAAAGGTTAAAACGCGAAGAACGTTTTGCGAATGGGTTCAAATGAGAACGGGTTCAAATGAGAATGGGTTCAAATGAGACGGGTACAAATGAGAAGGGGTTGAAACGCGAAAGGTTAAAACGCGAAGGGCGTTTTGCGAGTGGGTTCAAACGAGAAGGGTTCAAATGAGAACGGGTTGTTTCGAGATACACCCGATACTAGCAATATGTATCCAATACCTGTGTGCTAGCGAGCTAGTGTCGCCTCTAAAATTCCTCGTTTGTGAAGTTCCAATGAAAATTTCTTGGAATTCGTTTGCCAGAATACATTGAAGTACTATTCTAACGTTGCGCTGAGCGTGAGAAATGTCAGAATATCTTCTTATTTTCAGAGTATTTGTTTAATTTTGGAAAGAGACAATAATTGTAGAGGCTAAGTCGGGTTAATAGAACGGATAGTTAATTTTCGCATTAGAGGTTTCAGTCAGGAACTCACGACTCTTAACAAATCATGTTCATAGCATTGGCAAAATGAAAAATCCAGCTGTCAGGTTCAAAGTTTCGTTTATCGAACCGATTATCCTAATCGTGTCACCATTTTTAATAAACATGTCGATTGTTATTGTGAATTTCTGCTAGTAATTCGTGGGTAACTTTTCCCATATGATCAACGGAAAACACAGGCATGATATTTAACGGCGATCGAGACATCCGTGATTTTTGGTTCGAGGTGAATGTTGTGTGTTTCACTGCATGCTCTAAAGTTTCTTTGCAGAAAACTTTTTTTTTAATTTCTGCATTATCAGTAGTTCTGTTTACTGTCTTCATATACATATTAAAGTTTTCTGCAATGAGTCTCACACATAATCTTTAATCCAAGAACATCAGGGCTTGCAGTGTGTTCATATTTGCCTCAGGTTCTCGACCATTCTTGAAGCGTCTGTGCCGCTCAATCTTTGCAGCAAGTCCAACATAACCAATTGTTATTAGTGCTCACGTTTCATTGGCACTTTAACCAATCTTCACGCAAAACTTCATGTTAATCCGTATTCCTGTATCTGTCATTATTTTCCACTAACAACATAATGTGCACACGTACAACTTCCCCCGGAGCTACACCGAGAATGACACATCGTATCTGCGCTTGAGATGACCACAATTTGGAACATGTCCGGACTTCTTTGGCTACAAGTATATCTCTGATTCACCGCTCCAGCGTCACGCTGCAAGAGTTTTGAGATACAAGAAGTGATGGCCCGGACATAGCAGAGTCGTATATTGGGGAGAGTCTGGCCAGTAGGCGTGGCGACCAAGGCGCTGGAGAGGAGAAAATTGAAGGAAAGGAGAGGGAGAGCGCTGAAGTAGCGAGAGAGAAAGGAGGGAGCAAAGAGGAAACGACCGCCATGTTGGCACGCAACGCGCATTCCGCGCAGAGCACTGTTGAGGCTACGCGTCGTCTGCTACGGGCCGACTTCTTTTTTCGCCTGAATAAAAATTTGCGGTCGAACGCCGAGAGAGCTTCATTCGTTAGCTTTTTAATCCACCGAGGAATAACACTATATCATTTTCTTGCCAGAGCCAGCGAAATGAAAGGAAAGAAGCGAAATTCGGATGTCGATCCCATGCATTCCACTGGACGAATGAATAAAAATGGCGGCCCACCTCGCACAGCTGGAGCAGCCGGAAGTTCACGTGCGCACTCTTGATGCGCGCGCGCTTCACTCTACGCCGCGTGCTGATTGGCTCACTCAGAGGCGGGCGTTACGGCGGGAGATCATAAACTAGCTGAACTCTCCCAATATAAGACTCTGGGACATAGGACAACAATATGTCATTTCTGCGTGGTAACATTTTCCACCGATACGAACCACTGGACTGGTTTTATGAGAGGCTGCACCTCGCTCCTTGGACAAATCCAAAACACCTCCCATGCAAATAAAAAAAAAGTCTGATTTTTTTTTGCATTTGGATGGTATATGAAGCACAAGGTGAATGTATTACCAGTTTAATGGTATCGTAGTTTCGCTTGAAACAAACGGTTAATTTGGAAAATGCGAGCTATCGAACGTAAACACCTGCTTATTTTTATTGCTCTTAAATTGAGTCACCTAATCATGTTGCAGTGCTGCTTTGTCGCTCTATGATAATATTGAAAGACGTAAGACAAGAGGAAATATTACAAGATGAAATCCTCTGACCCTTTAGAGCAGGGGTTCTCAAACACGCGGCCCGCGGGCCGCATGCGGCCCGCGACTCGCTGGGATGCGGCCCTCAAGCATCCCTGGCTGCAAGCCCCCTTCCCATGGCTCGAGTGCTACATGCGCCGTATATTATGCTTTCACATGGTCGATTTATTGCCGCTCGACAAGGAGCTGTGCTCATATAACATGGTCGCAGATTTTGCACAATTATTTTCCTTTTGGGCTGATTATTGCTTCGTCCAAGTATTTGCTTCTTTGCACTTTCTCGGGTAAATAAACCGGAACGACAATACCGCTACTAAGCTGCAAACACAATTTCTTTGCTCAATGAGGCAACCTCAGCTGTGCAAAGTCACACTCAGCAGGAGCGACTGCTAAAGATAAAGCTATGAGCTTGGGCTTCTAACCATAAAATATACCATTAAAATACAAGTACTTTATTATAATGCTGTAATAAAACGGTCAGGAATGCCAAATCTGCCGTATGAAGAGATATCTTTCCACGCCTGTTCACCCAAGGGAATTCTGAGACAGGGCTACGATAGTGTGCTTGCTCTGGTTCTATTGAAAATTACCAGAGCGTTGGCGTTTTAAATTTTGTTAATACATCCGCCCTGGACCCAAAGTAGTTGTATGTGCAAATCAAAACTTAAGACGTTACTCGCAAAACATTGAACATACAAAACGCACAGATCACGAGGACCTTTCTCTAAAAAATCTCATGTCGCTGGGAGACTTGGCTGCTTTGCAACCTGGAACATTGCTCTTTCTCTTTCTCCCAAATTGCAAAATGCTAGCCTCCCCCCCCCCCCCCCTTTGTTGGCCCTCGACCTTTCAGCAGCATCCTATCTGGCCCTCGTACTCATATCAGTTCGAGACCCCTGCTTTAGAGCATCTTAAAAAGAAATTTATGCAAGATCCATTACAGTTCAGCTTTATTCTTTTTTGAACGACACAACTACTTGAGAGTTGTCCATTCTTTCTTGCTGCTCTTTTCTAGAAATACGACGATACAGAATATGAAACCCATCAAGAGGTGCAGTCCTCCTGTCATCTTGTAGAGGTTGTCATATGACCCGTGAGAGTCCCGAAAAAATCCTGCGCACAAATAAGGGTTAATGGACATACAGTAACTCAAAAGAGGGCACTAAATTTAAGGCTGAAATAAATTTGACACAGGAAACCGGCGAGCTTTTATGAGAGGCGTTAGAAGGAACCGAGATTTCAAAATCGGCCAGATTTTCAAGGTTTTGTGGTTCTTCCACCTGCTTCTTATACTACGTGCTTCCTTAGCCCTTATTTTTTGCATTTCACTGAAGTGAAGGCGTGCACTTCGCTATAACCAAAAGGGGTGGTCCACAAATGTCACCCTGCGTATTTACGTTAAAGGCAGTTAAACATGTATCTTTCCTGGTTCAATCAAGGGGCGATAATATTTTTCCTGCTTGTAATTTTAGCCGTCATTATAGCAGTGGTAGATTGGAGGTTTTCGACCAAACATCGATACTGTAGTACTTCCTAGGATATGCCACTTGACGCATACTTTGTGGCTATTGAGGACTGGACACGGTATCTCTGTACTTCACATTACCATAAGTAAAAATAAAGTCAAAGGCTAGAAGATGAACAAACATCACTCTACACACTAAATACGCAGTAAGTGTAGATTACTCGTGCTTGTTTGGTTCAGCCGACGAGAGCAGACACACAACAAGCTGACGAATGCCGTGACCTTCTACTTTTGGGGCTCTTTGATTGGCCCCATCGGCTAGTGGCGTCTGCTGCACACGGACGTAAGGTGAGATGAACACTCTAAAAAAAGTCTGTGCGTCCTACTTTCGCACTGATACTCGGAGAGCCATCACCGCAATTTACGGAGTTAGCTCAGCGAAGGGCGATGCCAAAACATATGTGTTTAGACCAAAAAACGCACTCTGAGCTGTGACATTAAGCAATGCAAAACGTCACGCTTGCATTGCTTAATGTCACAACTCAGACTGCGTTTTTTGGTCTAAACGTATGTTTCGGCATCGTCATTCGCTGAGATACCTCCGCAAGTTGCGGTGATTAACTCTCCGAGTGTTGTGCGTGAAAGTAGACGCACATATTGTTTTTAAGAGTGAAGTATAAATCACGCTTTAGCTGATTGTACGTCACACGAGAAAACGTACGAGGTAAACACGCGCCTCCCTCATCATAAAGAATTTAATAGCAGCAAGTTGCCAGGCGGCAACGGAAGTTAAATTCGGTCATCACGACATGATGCTGGGCTCCCCCAAACAGCCGACCACTAGCGTTTAGAACACGAAAGGCACCAGTGGCAGCCTAACTAAACAAGAAACTAACAGCCTAAAATAGGAATAAGAAGGAAATAAAAATAAAAGTGGGGCGTTTGGACACACACACACACAGTCCTCGTCGCCCGCTAAATTAGCAGATTCCACCGACACTGAGCCTGAAGAACTTCGAAGCGCTGTTCATCAACCGCTTTATCTAATTACTCGTGATATGTGTACGAACTCTGTTGTTCTATTAATATGAGCACCAATTTTAGCTGCATTGTTTTTTTCAGGGGCCAGATCGTGAGGGGGTTCACTTCATTTCAAGAATTCTAAACTTAATAGATTTATAAACCAAAATTGCGGAGAAAGAAGACTATGCGAAAGGTTGTCGCGATTCCTGCGGACTTTTTTAAGGGGTTCACTGATTTTCTTTCTTA
The DNA here is from genome assembly GCA_037355805.1 of Ixodes ricinus. Lineage (NCBI taxonomy): Eukaryota > Metazoa > Arthropoda > Arachnida > Ixodida > Ixodidae > Ixodes > Ixodes ricinus. The sequence continues at coordinate 3,973 of JAZHYW010010063.1, read as the reverse complement.
TTTTATTTCATTTATTGATTCTTCAAGATGCAAATACATAATCGCCCTCGTCCCATCATGATAATTCTGGCAGATGTACAAAAACGTTTTGTTCGCTGGGATTATTTATTAATTCTACTTTTGTTGTGTGGGATGATAAGTAAAAGGGATTACTCGTTGATAAAAAAAGTGGCAGCGACTTTTACCTTCAAAGTGCTATAATGTACGAAATGCAGTATTTAAGAAGGGATCGTGTTTTAACTCGTTTGTTTTATTTTAAACTGAATGTGTGTATAGACCACGTGACGTCAATTTTCCGCGAAATTTAGCGGGCAACCGGAATTGTTTGTAGGTCGCGTGGCTTCAGGTCAGGTGATATTAATTTTTCCGCCAAATGTCGCGGGGAAACTGAATTGGCGCATAAGTCACGCGACGTCAATTTTTTCGCTAAATTTAGCAGGGAAGCTGAATTTTTTCTGTAGGCCTCGTGACGTCAGGTCACGTGACATCAATTTTCCCGCCAAATGTCGCGGGGAAACTGAGTTGGCGCATAGGTCACGTGACTTCAATTTTTCCGTTTAAGTTAGATGTGAAACTGAATTAACGCGTTGGTCACGTTACGTCAATTTTTCCGCGAAATTTAGTGGGGAATCTGCATTTGTCTGGAGGCCCCATGACGTCGGGTCACATGACATCAATTTTCTCGCTAAGTTTAGCTGGGAAACGGGATTGATGCATAGGTCACGCGACGTCAATTTTTCCGCTAAATGTAGCTGGGAAATTGAACTGGTGCATAGGTCAATTTTTCCTGCTAAATTTGGAGGGGAATTTGTATTTGTAGGTCCCGTGACGTCGGATCACGTGACATCAATTTCCCGGCTAAATCTAGCGGGAAAATGGACGAGGACGGACGGACAAAATTTTGGGATTGGAGGTGAGGGGAGGGGGGTAGCGTTAAAAAGCATTTCGCTGCTTTAAAACGCTGGAAGAACTTGCCTAGAATGTATGGATTTCAAGGTTCAGCGGTATTGACAAAATTCCGATCATTGCGAATTGAATCGAAACCGCATGTATTCCCACGTAGTCCATCACCAGAGAGGTCCGCATTGTGATAACGGCGGTCGAGAACATTGAGATGGACAGACTCACCACAATTAGAAGTTCGAGCGAGTTTGCGAGGGGAAACAGCAAAAGAGAAAGTCCAGACAAAATATGGCAGCCCATCGTAAAACTGGTACGCCTCAGAAGCTTTCTGTCAGCCAACAGTGGTAATGCTAGGGCGCCGAAACAATTAGCAACAGAAGAATAGACAAGAATGCTTGTAGCTTGGCTGAGAGAGAATCTTTATCTCGACTATAGTCAATCAATGTCTCCGCAAAAACGCTGTACGAGTACGTTGATATTGTGCCGGACAGCACAATGACATACAGCATAGGCCAGAAGAACACGTTCCGGAGACCTAGAGACTGGGGTGATGGTTCTTCAATATACGTGGAGCTTTTGCCTGGGGAAATACAACCTTCCTCCCGAAGTTTTAACAAGGCGATTTTTGAGGTAGATTGCGGGGTCGTGCCTGTCTTAGGCTGCTGCGTCTGAGCGCTGCATTCTGTCTCCAAAGAAAGCAAGAAGACTGTAGCATGAATGGTTATTGCTCCGACAATTAAGAGCATTCCACGCATGCCGTAGACATTTACTAGGTACTCAAAAAGCTTTGTAAACACTAAGGCACTGGCTGCTTCTGCGGAACGTAAAATGCCGGTCGAAAGACCTCTGTAATCGCCGAAGAAAGGAAGCACAATTATATCCATTGTAACTAAAACGGTCCCAACTCCGGCCCCTGAAACAGAATAAAAAAGGTAAGAGTTAGCACGTATTGGGAAGCAAGGTACTTGAAAGGAGCGACACGTCGCCATCTTAACATCTAGTCTAACTCGCCGGTTTATTCGAAACGGCATTAATAAACGCACCTCTAAATTAAAAATAAAAATCAGGTCGGGTATGAACTTTTTTGGGTTCTTCGACTTGTCCATATATTTTGCACCTTAAATAGTTTTCTTAGGCGTTTGGTGGCGTCGCCGTCGGCGTAATTGCGCGAATCTGAACAAATTCAGTTTCCCCGCTAGATTTAGCGTGAAACTTGACGCCCCGTGACCTTAACACCAATTCAGTTTCCCTGCTAAATTTAGCGGGGAAATGATGTCACATGACTTCATGTCACGTGACTTATACACAAAGTCGGTTTTCCCGCTAAAATTAGAGGCAAACCTAAAGCCAGATGACCTCAACACCAATTCAATTACCCGCTAAATTTAGCGAGGAATTGAATTGGTGTTGAGGTCATCTGGTGTCAATTTTCCCGCTAAATCTAGCTAGGAAACTGAATTTCTTCATAGGTGACATGGCATGAAGTCCTGTGACGCCATTTTCCCCGCTAAGTTTAGCGGAAACTGAATTCCTGTTGAGGCCACGTGGGTCCTTTTTTGACGCGAAAGAGCTCTTCATCGCCCAGTTGCCTTTCTAGTTCACTAGAGGACGATACTGGTTGAGGCGAAAGCGTTCTTCACGAGCTGAAGGAGTTCTTGGGGCGTTAATGAAACTTTCAAGAACGTATTTTTTTTAGTGTGTGCTTGTGATGTTTTATGGGTATCACAGTGTATTGAAGTGCCGGTTAATGTCTGATTTAAAGTCCTCTTGCGAAATTTCGAAGACTCATCATTGCTTTTTAAAGAATCGAGAGTCTTCTGTGCCCACGTAGTCTCCGCTAATGATTTAGAGACGCTGAAACTGCTACTGCTAGCGGGAAGGTTAAATAACCAATTTCCAATGGCGTTAAATTATGTGAATGTTGAATATTCACAAAATTCTGCCTCAGTAGAAGGTTGCAGCCCCCAGATATCTGACCATACTATTATTTACTATAGCATAATCGGATACGAAAGAGTTCCCTGATGCGTTAAAGAGGGGAGGGGGAGTGTTGATTTTTGGAATAACGTGGATACGCTAGCGGAAAGTTTTTGTAGCTCTCTGCTTCGAGAATTCTCGTGGAAGTGAGTTCAAATAGACTTGCAATCAATATCCACATATAAAAGTAGCCAAAGCTGAGAGGCGAAATCGAACTTTTGAGCTCGAGCCAGCTTAATCTTAAAACACGATGACGTGCTTCCACTTTAAGTTTGTGAGGATATTACGTTTTGTTTGCGAAAACGTTCGAGATAAAATAATTTACTCACCGTAGAGTATTCCATATGTTAGGGACATCCATATCACACTTGGCACAAATGCAGAGCACATGAGACTTGACCAAGCGAGCACACTGCCCATGACGGCCATACGAACCGCAGGGACCCGCTTTTCCAGAACAGCTACTGCAATACCTAACAAAATATGCATTATGTATTACTCTTTCCATAGATATTTTTTTAATAATCTAGTCGCTGTTCATTCATTGAAGTCTTCACACATGTACTCAAGGCGGAGTCTACTCGAAGGTGTAATTGTCTGAATAAAAAGTTTCCAATAGACCAATGTAAGGTGGTTACGCGCTATGGCCAAGGATTGAAAAACGTAAAGTTAAATTATTACTTGTGATGGGAAAGAAAACAGCGCAGGCTAAAAAGAAATTTCAAATAACATTTATAGAAACATATAAAGAAATGCACGCACTATTACGTCTTCACTTGATAGCCCACTGTCGTAAATAAATTGACTTTTTACAGTAGAGCTAATAGCTTGTTCGAACATTACAATAGTAACACCAAAAGTTTCTTAAAACACCGGGTAATATACACATTTAGAAACAATGGAGGTTTAACCCCTGACGGCTGGAAAGCAGTGCGTAAAAATTGTCGCAGGGTTGCAAGCTGGGCTTGTTCGGTAGTTTTTCATGATGAAATAAAAAGCGTACAAAAAACCAAGACAAAAAAAGAGCTCAAGTACGACAGTCAAGCGCTTACTCATAACTGGAAGTTTAATAGGACTTCAGAAAAAAAACGAA
>JAZHYW010010060.1:0-23078 GCA_037355805.1 Ixodes ricinus | reverse complement strand
ATTTCAGTCTTCTTTCCGCAAAGTAAGCTCGTCTGCCCCTGTGAAATACCGCGTATTGTCCCTATAATTTAACAAACTTCCTGCGCGTCTGATTTTCTGACGAACAGGTAATCCGTCGATTTTCTATAAAGGGACACTGACAGGGTATTTATACTTCCAAGGTTTTTGTTTGTACATAACACATGAGAGCCCAACTACCCAGAACACAATTTGCGGCTCGAAATTCGTTATCTTTCTCTCCGAAGACCTCCGATCGAAAACTGCTCGGTTTGTGCCGTGCTCTCAATATTCTCCGTGGTCACGTGCCGTTCTCCATGGTTTACCCACAGCCACCAAATTTAATCAAAGTCGTGAGTCATGAAAATCACACACTTAATATTAATAATTTAAAAAAGACATATGATATATGTTTTTATGGTTTCTAAAACAAACTACAAATACGTTGATCAAAAACAAAAGCTGCACAGAGAACCGGAAGAACTTTGTGAATTCTCAGCCCACTTTTCAACATGGCGTCCTATCGCGGAAGTCGCGGGCTGGACGGCTGAACAAAGAGGACTATAAGCGACGGCGGCGAACGACTAGTCAGGGACCTTCACTTCAGAACTGTTGTTCGCGGTACCTGTGAATCGGTCTAGCTTCGAAAGACAAATTGCGTACCGATCAGAACAATTAGGATTTATTTACGACACGCCCGACTACCAAGCTGATTAGCACGAAGAAGTCACCGGGTTGTCGCCCCTTCGCATGGCTGAAGACAGCGCTCGTCTTTCCTATACGATTTGGTAAGAGGTTGAAAAACGCGCAAACGTCAAGCACAAAGTGCTTGACTTTTGCATTTTTCGTGCGAGGTGCTACGGCGCGATCTTTTTGTCTGCTTTGCACAGCCACAGTAACAAAGAAACTAAAAGAAAACAAACATCATTGTTGGTTGTCTATGAATTGCGATTGCATACGTCATGAGACGCACGACTCAGCTCGCTGTGAATACGACGACGTAGGGCTTGAGTAAATACATTGTTTTATTACTGGTTTCTGACACAGCCTTATACGTCAGCACGACTGCAGCACGCCACTTCGAAATTAAGTGATTGCTTCGTCTCTCGGGAAATGTTTAATATTCTGTCTTTGTATAATCGTTTAATGTTCTGGCTGTTTCCGCACCATCATTAAAGCTTCGTGCGTGTGTCTTCTCCTCTCTCTGTGTGATCGTTTAATGTTCAAGCGGTTTCACCGCCAACATTGACCATGTAAAAACTAGCTCACATCAAACCGATGATTGCTTCGTAGCTTGGGCGCAAATACAGATGTGTGCTTACTGCCGCTCCGTGTATGCGCGGCGCGGGTTTACCTGCTTACAAGGACGACGTTAGCTATGACCTCCTAGAAGACGACGTACAGACGACGCCTAGGACGACCTCCAGGGCGACCTCAGGGGGTCTCAAGGATGACCTCTAGGACGACCATTTGGGACGACCTCCAGCACGACGTCTAAGACAACATTCTTGAGGAAGACGTCAAAGACGACGTCTAGAACGATCTGAAGGACTACCTCTACAGCGATCACAAGGATGACATTTAGGATGGCCTCTAGGACGACCTCAACGACGACGCCTAGGACGACGTCCTAGAGGACAACGTCAACGACGTCTGGGACGACCTCTAGAAACAATTCAAGGACGACCTCTGGGATGACGACCGCACACGCGCGCGGTGCGTTACATATGAGAGCCCAACTACCCAGAACCCTAGCCCCCCTATACTGACAAAGCCTGGCAGATCGACGAGAGACTCGGCCGCCGAAATTGAAAAGGTAGACCGGCAGACAACAGATAAGATGAGAGCCTAAATCACCTTAATGTTTAGAAGTAGCGCAAGGTACGTCGATGCACGAGGCACGGGCAACCTGCAGCAGTTGGGAAGATCATGGCAGTACAGCGCAGCACTGTGCTAGAGTTCAGACGCCATGTTCTTCCCAGAAGTGGCGCATGACACGTGTCTCGAGTAAAGCGCCTCTATCCTGAGAAAAGTGGCGCAATTCATTGTTGTGAAAATGCTCGAGACACGTGCCTCGCGCCACTTCTGGGAAGAACATAGCGTCTGAAATTTAGCTCAGTGCTGCGCTGTGCCGCCATGATCTTCCCAAGGGCTGCACGCTGCACATGTTTCGTACATCGGCGCACCTTGAGCTAATTTTAAAACATCAAGGGGCTTTAGTCTCGAGCATTTCCACAACAATCAATGGCGCTACGTTTCCCAGGATAGAAGGGCTTTACGAGAGCCACGTGACGGGTGCACCGCTCCGGCGAGACGCCGAAACACACTTCTCCCGAGCGAAGGAATGTCCGCTCGTGCTCCTCGCGTTCCTCTCGCTACCGGGTCTTTTCTCGTCGGATTTGAAAAGCATGTTTCGTGTCCTCGCCGCTGCAAAAGCTGTGCGCTGGCGACCAGGTTCCTCTAGGTTCCCGTAAAGCCCCTCTGTCCTGTGAAAAGTGGCGCCATTCATTATTGGGAAAATGCTGGAGACACGTGCCGCGCGCCACTTCTGAAATGTAGCTCAGTGCTGCCCTGTGCCGCCTTGATCTTCCCAAGGGTTGCACGTTGCGCGTGCCTCGTGCATCGACGCACCTTGCGCTACTTTTAAAACATCAAGGGGCTTTAGGTTCCCCGAAAAATGATCTGTGCTACGAGATCCTCGCACTCCAAATCTGCGACCGGGCACTCTATTTCTCAGTCGTCGAACTGTCATGCTTTGTAAGTATAGAGTAGGCTATACCCGAAGACAATTTGCGGCTCAAATTTCGTTTTCTTTCTAGTCGAAAACCGCCGATCGAGAACTGGCTTCTTTGAGTCGTGCTCACTCTCTTCTCCGTGGTTACATACCGTTCTTTAGTGTTTAGATAAAACCACTAAATTTAATTAAATCCGTCGACCATCGAAAGCACACACGCAATATTAATAATCGATAAAAAAAATCAGCAAAACCCATCCTTTGGGAATGATTATCTACGTTAATGCGAATAGCATCAAACGGTGCGGAGTTATGCGCGTTCGTCAGGTGGCCGGCACACTCTCGATACGCCAGCCCACTCTTGAGGCGATTCTAAATTTGTTGACACCTTCACAACCCTGCGCACGATCTCCGCAGCCCAGCACGTGCGTTTGTGTCACTTAGGAAGGCGAGCAAAGCACGCGCCATACGCACAAACACTCAAAATGGTACCGACCAGACTTTCTGGCGTCTCAGCTAGTCTCAACCAACGGTACTCTAAACGGTTGTTTATATCTTTACCATAGGACGCGCTTTACAGCGCTGTCACAGCTACCGGTGCGCGCGCGTTCCATGCACGAGGGCTCATTCCGCTCTCGTGAGGCTGAGCACGGCCGCTACATCACCCTCTCCCGAGCGCCGGAGAGGGTGAGCTAGCGGCCGTGCTCAGCCTCACGAGAGCGGAATGAGCCCTCGTGCATGGAACGCGCGCGCACGGGTAGCTGTGACAGCGCTGTAAAGCGCGTCCTATGGTAAAGATATAAAAACCGTTTAGAGTGCGTTGAATGACTGCCTTCATAGCTCTGTGGTTAGCGCGTCTGCCTGCTGATCAAAGGGTCAACGGTTCGAATCCCAGCCGGCGCCGGTCTTTTTTATTTATTTATCGACCCGCGGCGTAAGAGGTTAGATAGCCAGATAGATAGATAGATAGATACATAGACGAAAAGTGCGTGAAGTATCCAAAGAATGCTATTCGCATTAAAATATGATATCCATTTTTTTGCGGCTCTTTGTGACCGGAAACCGCCGACTGAGAACTGGCAAATTTCAGTCGTGCTCACTGTCTTCACCTTGATCACGTGCCGTTCTTTGTCGTTTAGACACAACCACCAAATATAATGACAGTCGAGGACCATCAAAAAACAAAACACACTAAATATTAAAAATAGAAAAAAAAATACATAAATTGTTTGCGTGGTATTTTCTGCCCGAAAACCGTCGATCGCGTCCTGGCCGGCTTGAGTCGTGCTCACTGTCTTCTTCGTGGTCACGTGCCGTTCTTTGTGGTTTAGACGCAACCACAAAATTTTCGCATACGCGCGTGGCTCATTTAAAGCCAGAAAGCGTATCGCGAGAACCGGGTGATGTTTTTAAAGAATGCTATCGCATTAAAAACAAGGTCGGGTGTAGCGACGTGATTTCTGGCAACTTTCTCCTTTTGCTTCGGAGAAGAGCGTGTTGGTTCAAGTCAAGGATGAAGAAAGAATAAAACAATTAAAACTGGTACAATACAACACAGCTGCGGCCATCAATACATAGGTCAGACCGGCAGATGCACCAATCACAGACTCCGGGAACATCACAACGAAGTTTCTAAGGCCTCTCCAGATTCCTATCATCCCATAGTCAAACATGCCCGTTCGTGTTCGCTTTGTCATCCCTTCTTTGATGAAACAAAAATCCTGGGAGGGCATGACAGCAGATTTGGCAGGGAGATCATAGAGTTATTCGCCATGACCACCGTAAATAACAACGTGTCAAACCCTTCCCTCCTGCTGACGAAAACTGAGGTTTAATTTTTAAAATCCGAGCTAAACCCCCCTCTATGACTTGCACTTCGCTTTTTTATCTCCCCTTCTCTCCCCTTCTCCTCCCTTTCCCTCCTGGGTATAGTCGGCTGCTCGCTGTTGAAATTTTTACTCGTCCGTTCCTAGTTGAAATATGTGTTGTATTGTCCCAGTTTTGATTGTTTTATTCTTTTTTATCCTTTTCTAAATCTCTTCTTCCCCAGTCCAGTTTCGGTTTCGGTTTCCACCCCTTGCTCTTTTATTTTACTTTATTTAAAATATACGTGACGCTCTAGCGAAATATTTGATTGCGTAGTCTTCTTACACTATAATAAATCGCCCGGCAAAACAAACAAATTGAGCGGTGTTAGTGTTTTTATAAGAACTGCGCGTATAATGATCAAGCCGAAGGTAGTCTTCTACAATATGTTCTGCAAATTGACCAAATGCACTTGATTTGGAGAAAAAGAATAGAGAAATGTTCATTAATTTTATCAACTCAAGCAATGTGGGCCAGGTCAAGCTAATATACTTTAAATTATCCAAGCACCAAAGAGAATGTTGGAAATGTAGATACACGCACTGTACGTGCTTGCCTTGCCCATGAAAAAAAAATCGAAGAAATTTACGAAAATAAAGCATCAGTTGAACGCGCGTACGAAGTGACATTTCTTTTCGATTTTTGTTTTCGAACAGTTAGAGCTGAAGGCGCCAGCACGCGCAGCGCGTGTACCTACCTTCCAAGCATACTTTTTGATGCTTGGGTAAGTCGGCGGAAGGTCCATTTTGCACAGTCGCCTGAAACTGACTCTCCGAACAAGTCTTCCATATTGTGAAAGGTTATCTCGACGCACAAACACAGCCCCCAACGTGAAAATGCGATGGGATTTCAGCGTGAAGTGTGAGGCGTAGTGTCAGAGAACTTTGTAGAAAAATATTTGTAACTAACCGTCTGTCCCCAAAAATAATATTAGCTGAACAGCACCCCCCCCCCTCCCCCTGCTTCCGCTTTAGCAGAGAATATAGATATGTGTGGCAGCGGCCTAAAATTGTCGATGCAGTAAACGTGGTTCAATTTTGATCGAGTTCTTGGTGGGATCGTCAAGAGATGGCGCCACCACGATAACCTGACTTTTCTGCATGGATAACATCGTGAAAAAAGTTACGGAATTTTTTTTATTTCAATTTCTACAGGAAAACAGCTGTGCCTTGAAATTTGACAAGTTAAGACTACCGTTAAAATATACCCTCGATAAAAAAATATAAGTTCTTACTTAACGCGACAATTTCTCCGTCTCATTTTCCAATTAGACCCTCTACTTATAACGCCCTATATGTCTGCACGTTCACCTGTTAGCTCTTCAGTGAATTTGCAAAAAAAAACCTCCTTATTTAGAATAAAATTGAGCACTTTGTTTTCTTTTATTCGTTTTTTTTTAAATTTAATTCGATTAAGTCTTTTAATATCAACATGTGACAAAGTTCATTTTTCCTCGCGGCTTACTAGATTTTGATTATACTAAACGGTAGGAAACTGTAGGAGAGGAAGAGGCGAGAGAGGTCAGAACGCCGAGCTGTGGTTGAAATGATCAGTGGGTGGGCGTAAAGTAAGTTTCCTTTGTTTCCACTTTACTCGTCAAAAAGCGTTCCCCGGACGCCGGTGTTTCGTGATGTAACTTTGTCTACGCGCGCAGTGGAGACAAAGGCAGCTAGCTTTGCGCCAACTCACTACCATAGCATCCTATATACCAACAAAGCCTGGCAGATCGCCACAAGAAGCGGCCGCCGAAATGGAAAAGGTGGAGCGGCAGACAACGGATGAGAGGAGAGCCACGTAACTGGCGCCCCGCTGCGGCGATACTCCGAAACACACTTCTCCCGAGCGAACAAGTGTATTTCGGGTCCTCGCCGCCGCAAAAGCTATGCGCTGACGTCCGGGTTCCCCGAGAAATGGCTCTTTGATGCTCTGTGCTACCAGATCCTGGCGCTCCAAGTCTGCCACCGGGCGCTCTATGGCTGCTTCGTCAAACTGCCAGGCTTTGTGAATACAAAGGAGGATATGCTATAGCATTCTTCGCACTAAATAATTACACATGGAAAAAAAGAAAAACGTTACAACACCACATGTGACAAGCATAATTTGCGCGATTATTAAAGCGTACGTTTCTGTATCTCTTATTTGGCACACAGGAGACCTGCATTCCCTGCCTTCAAAGTTGTCCGTTCTCGGGTGCTCTATTGGAAGGCATAAAGGCAAGAAATTGTTATGAAGCATTGGTGAGGGTGCAGGCTAGCTGGTGTGAATTGAGCATAGTTGTAAACCCGAGACTGGGGATACGGACAAGGGACAAACACAGAACGACACGAACGAAGTCTCAAACGCAGCTGCAAACTTTATTTCACTGGACAAACATGTATGTCACTCGCCACCCTTTGTCCCCCTCTTTTTCCTTCTTTTCCCAAACCCCTACCCCTCCCCTCTTCCTTTTCCCAGGCCCCGTGCATTCCAGTCAAAAATAAACTTAGATGGCGCCAACTCAAATTTGCCGACAGATCTGTGTCAACACACATACACCGCGACATCCCGAGGTCACTCCGGTTCTCTCAAACCAGTCGCAAAGCGGCCGACAGCTGACTGGTTTAAGAGAACCGGGTTGACCTCGGGGTGTCGCGGTGGGTGTGTGTTGACAAGGGATCTGTCGGCAACTTTGAGTTGGCGCCGTCTAAGCTTATTTGTGACTGCAATGTACGGGGGCCTGTGAAAAGGAAGAGGGAAGGGGTAGGGGTTTTGGGAAAAAGAAGGGAAAAATTGGGGACAAAGGGTGGCGAGTGACATATATGTTTGTCCTGTGAAATATACTTTGTAGCAGGGGAGGAAGTGGCCGAGTGGGCTAACGCGTCTCAGCTCGGAGCGTGGAGTGAAAGCTTGCGCTGGGAACCTCCTGGGTTCGATTCCCCACCGCCCCCGCCCGTTTCGATCTGGAAGAGTTTCGTACCGGCACGCGTTCGTGGGATCACTACTGCGTGATGCACGTTAGAAACCCCAGGTTAGCGGTTGTACCGCACTGGCTAAATTTCTCATCTACAGCTAAGAGACCGATTACCCGTTGAGACGCATCTCCCCATCAAGGCTGTATAAACATAAAGAGCAAACCAATTTTTATAAACTTTGTAGCTGCGTTTAAGACTTCGTCCGTGTCGTTCTGTGTTTGTCCCTTATCCGTATCCCCAGACTCGCGTTTACAACTATGCTCAGAAATCGTTGATTTTCGACTTCCAAATTTACTGAAATTAGGGTATTTCTTTGTGGGTTAGGCAAAGCGCAGAGTGCAAATATTTTTTATATCCGGAGAAATTGACTTTTTATCAGCCTTTTTTAATGTGAAATGTGTTTCGCTAAGCTGCTCCGGACTTCTTGTAACCGGATTAAGTAAAGCCGGATTATGTGAAGCCGGAATAACTGAAGCCGGATTAAGTGAAGCCGGATTTCGTGAAGACGTGGCCTGTGATATGTCAAAGGACTTCAGTTTCCCCGTTAGATTTAGCGGGAAAATTGACCTCACGTGACCTCGACACCAATTCAGTTTCCTCGCTAAATTTAGCGGTAAAAATGACGTCAGGACTTCGTGTCACGTGACCTATACAGAAATTCAATTTCCCTTCTAGATGTAGCGGAAAAACTGACGTTAGGTAACCTCAACGCCATTTCATTTACCCGCTACATTTATCGGGGTAGCGATGCCACACGACTTTATGTCACGTGATCTATAACACAGTAAGTTTCGCCGCTAAAATTATGTCACATGACTTACTGTCACATAACCTATGCACGAATTCAGTTTCTCCGATAAATTTAGGTGAAAAGTGACGTCACATTACATGATATCACAGGACCTCAACGCCAATTCAGTTTTCCCGCTAGATTTGGCTGTAAAATTTACGTCACGCGACCTAAACACCAATTCAATTTCGCGGCTAAATTTAGCAGGAGAAGTAACGTCACATAACTTCACATGACGTGAATCGTAGACGAATTCAATTTCCCCGCTTGATTTAGCGGGAAAATTGACGTCACGTGACATAAAAGCTCAGTTTTCCCGCTAAATGTAGAGGGAAACATGATGTCACACGACTTCATGACACTCTATCTATAAGCAAGTTAAGTTTTTCTCATTGACCTCACATGACCTGATGTCACGTGGACTATAGACCTATTCGGCTTCCCTGCCAAGTTTAGCGGGATATTTACATTGCGTGACACCAACTGCATATTGGTGCAGCCACGAGATCCAGCTGCTTGCCGTAGACAAATTTGGATAGCAAATCCTGTCACGCATACGTTCAACCCAAAAGTAAAAACGATCAAGTGTACACATAGTACGGGTTAAGCTATCTGACGAAGAGTGCCATGAGAGTATCGCTAAACGTTTGGGACGCTATAAAGCTTGACGTATGCAACACCATTGGCCGGGGCCTAGCAAATTGCTTTACATTTTCGTTTTAACTGGCGAAGTATATTTTATAATCTTTTCAGCAGTGTGTAACTACTACATATGATTCTGATACAAAACTCGATATAAAATCGATATTCCTGTACGAATAAAATTTTAGCAATTATAGAAATACGAATAGCCCCCGTTTCAGTTTAACATTTTTACATATGTAAAAAAAAGCCAAATATTGGCTTTTATACTTGTTAGTGTTTTTGAAGCCGCCCCTTGTACCACCTTCGATTAAAATAAAAACAGACATGCCAATAGAATCTGGGAATATAGATCCAAGCAGCAATATTTGTAAACGCGCATGCGGCAAGCATCCTTCAATTTGAATTGTGCATTCACTCGTACATTTCAATACAACTTCTGCGCACTTATACCCGTGTAACTTTCAGAGGCGAGGCGTATCAATTTCAATATATTTTAAACCAGCTGTCTCAACGAGATTATCGAGTAGTTATTTTAGAGCACAGCTCTTAGGCGCCCGTTTCCGGCTTGAGCGGCGTCGCCGTCGCCGTCGGCGTAATTGCGCGGTGCATCATGGGAAATATCCCATAATGCACCGCGCAGAAAGGAGAGGAGGAGAAGGAGAGGAGGAGGGAGGGAGGAGGAGGAAGGGGAGGAGGAGGAGGGTATTTGGTAGGATGAGGAGTTGAGGAGGAGGGAGGAGGAGTTTACCCTCCCTCAGTACCCTTCCCTCCTCCTCCTCAAGAGCTGCGCTCTAGTTCGGCGTTACAGGGAGTTGTAAACGGCTTTCATTTTTTTGTCGGTTTCTACTTCGATACTACTAAATCTTAACTCTGCGAGCAATTACTCTTCGCGTTCTTTGAATTGCTGGAGAAAGTATTTCTATTGGGATCACCTAGTGGTTTTCTGGATCACCTAGTGTTTTTCTAGACTTTTTAGAAGAACTTTTTCAATATGCCTCTGAGAGTAAACTTCCTATGATACTTGTTGGTGATTTTAATATCAATCTCATGTTGTCTGACTCATGGCAGTTAGAACTGCTAGATCTCGTGCAATCACATGGCTATGAAAATGTAATTGAGTGTCCTACCCGTGTTACATCTGAGACGGAAACTTTAATTGATTTATGTTTAACCAATGCAATGAGAAATGACGTAGTATCTGGTGTACTGACGGTGGATTTAAGTGATCACTTACCTTTCTTTTGCTTTGTTCCATGCGCAAACGTTGGCTACAATAAGACGAATATAACTAACTCTTATTATCGAGACATAAACAATTATAGTATCGAACGCTTTGTTACGCTTGTATCGGCCACACACTGGAATGATATATACAATGAGCCAAACCCTAGTAAATCTTACGATAAGTTTATAGAGAAGATAAAAGAAGCCTATGAAGATGCGTTCCCTTTTAGAAAAGCCAAAAGACACAAGAGATCACGAAAACCCTGGATTACCGTAACACTTCTAAAACGAATAAACGAGCGAAATAAACTTTATGACACATTCATACAAACAAAAGACCTCGATATACTGGCTGAATACAAAAAGAGACGGAACAAGTTAAACTCTGACATAAAAAAGGCGAAAGTAAACTATTATAAAAATAAATTCATTACAATTCAACATAATCCAGTGAAAGTATGGAAGACAGCAAAAGAACTGATGTCCAAGTCAAGCAGTGCCATCCCGAATGTCCTTAGAATAGATGACGTGGATTATTCTGGTAGAGAACTAGCAAATCTATTTAATGCTCATTTTTTGCTTTCGGGCGCTCCGACTTTCTCCTTACAACAGAAAAGAAACTTCGAATTTCATACCCACGTATGTTTACCAGAGTCTATATTTTTGTCACCAACAACAGAGACTGAAGTGTTTAACGTAATAAATTCATTAAGAAACAGCGGCGCATGCGGCGATGATGAATTAAAAGTTAAACCTATAAAAGCAATTGCTAGGATAATATGTCAACCACTATCAGCAATTTGTGATAAAATATTAAGCACCGGGATATTTCCTGCTCAATTAAAAATCGCTCGAGTATCAGTAATACACAAAGGTGGGCCAATTAATAATTTAAACAACTACAGACCTATATCTGTATTGCCAATATTTTCAAAAGTAATAGAGAAGATAATAAACTCCAGGATGTCGGACCATTTCAATAAAAATAACTTAATTGTTGAACAACAATATGGATTTCAAAAAGGGAAATCTACCGAGGAAGCTTTACTGAAAATCAAGGATAAAATTTTAACAAATTTTGAGACCAAGTTTTACACATTAGGGATATTTTTAGATTTCAGGAAAGCGTTTGATTCTATTAAGCATGAAATAATTCTGAAGAAGTTGTATAACTATGGTATTAGAGGTGTGGCCCTAGAACTTATTCAAAATTACTTATCAGATCGTGTGCAATATACGACTTTAAGTCGCGAGAAATCAGAAATCGGTAAAATACAATATGGTGTACCCCAGGGGTCCATCCTTGGACCACTCTTATTTTTGATGTATATTAATGATATTGTCAACATTCCTCACACACCTGACATTGTGCTCTACGCCGATGATACAAACGTATTTTTTTCTGGTGCCAACCTAGATGAACTTGAATCACTCGCGAATGATTGGATGTTAGAGTTAAGTGCATGGTTGACATGTAATGAATTAGAACTAAATACTGAGAAAACAAAGTATATGATATTTCGAGCAAAAAATAAAAGTATTAATCGAGAACTTAACCTACGATTTAGAAATAGTGAAATTAAATATGTAAAAGCTCACAAGTTCTTAGGTGTATACTTTCAAGAAAACCTAAATTGGTCTTATCACATTGATCAGATCCGGCCCAACATCTCCCGGTCAATAGGCATTATAAATAGGCTCAAATATATCATACCGGTTTGGTTAAAACGACAGTTATACTTTACTCTTGTTCACTCTCGTTTAAATTACTGCAGTTTGGTATGGGGTACGTGCTCACAGACCTGTATATCCAAGCTGCTCATTCTACAGAAAAGAGCAGTACGGTCAATTGCAAATATCTCATATAAAGAGCACTCTAGCCCGTATTTTATCAAGTATTCTCTTCCTACGGTAGATCAATCACTCATTCAAAAACTGGCAATTTACATGTTTTACAAAATGAAAGCACACCCTCAGTTTGTACATGAAAATTACATCAACAATGCATCAATATACTCATTTCGCCATACCCACTACACTCAGTCAAGAGTACGCACAAACTACGGTAAACAAAGGATACTTAATCAGATCGCACAGCTCTTAAACAACCACCCTGAAATACTGTCCATGATAAATAATTCCAACACAATATACACATTTAAACGAACACTGAAAACGTATCTTTCAGGTATACCATGACTCATTAAAGTTTCCGGCCGCATTTCTTTTGTTATTTCTTTTGTTATATCACTGTATCTCAGTGTAATGTCAGTATGAGTATTTGATTGTTTTTTCCTATGTTTCTGTACGTTCTGCTGCTGACTGTACAGGGGGATGGAGCCTTGTCAGGCGATTTAAATCGCCTTTTGCCCCATCCTCCTAGACATTTGTCTGAATAAAGAATATTATTATTATTATTATTATTATATATTATTATTATTATTG
The DNA here is from genome assembly GCA_037355805.1 of Ixodes ricinus. Classification (NCBI taxonomy): domain Eukaryota; kingdom Metazoa; phylum Arthropoda; class Arachnida; order Ixodida; family Ixodidae; genus Ixodes; species Ixodes ricinus. The sequence continues at coordinate 10,426 of JAZHYW010010060.1, read as the reverse complement.
AGTCTACAATGACTTCCGAAGAGTGAAAGGAACTTAGCTATTGAAAGTTCAAACAATGTATCGTCGTTTGCCTTAGTCGTGGATACTCACACCTGCGGCTGCATTTTCTTAGAAACCCCGATTGCTCAGTTCTTCGGGCTAAAATCGATTTGTTTCTGGCAATTTTTGGAATGGGAAAGCACATATAGTAGCCAAGGTCTAACCTAAGCTGATATGCTTTGGTCAGAGTATGGCTGTTTAGGCCCAATAATGCCAAACAACTGCCAGACTTGGGCTTCGCTGCTAGGTAGTTCAGTTGTCCCCTTCCATGGCTTCTTTGAGCCTCAGTTCCGGAGGAAATTCCAGAATTAGGTTTTGTTTCTTGTTTTGCGCTTTTCCCCTGGCCAATTTGAACCTAAAGTGTCAAACAACTGCCAGTATTCCGCCTAAAAACGTCTGGTTGTTTAAATTGTGCCCTGCCTACGACAAGGAGGCCAATTTTTTCTATGTGTGTTTCACAGACCTTATGGAAAGGATTGCGCTTTTTTGAAGTTCATTTTTTGCTAAATTTGGTGTTTACCAGAGTTAATTTTTGATGAACTCCAAATTCTCCAGAATTAAAAGTTCACTTTTTTTAGTTTTTAGGAGTATAGTAAAAATTAATGAATATTTAACACAGATTTATTACCCTAAATTCACCAGTATCAAATTATAATTTGCCCCATTTGGCGTTGGCGCCATTGCCATTCAATATACTAACCGTCTGCACGAAATAAAACTTAGAAACAAGCGATACTTGAATAAACGTGACTACTTTAAAACCCCTTAACATCATGACATAGACGCTGCGAAGCATAGAAGTTTCAGTTGCCCGACCCTCGATCTATGAGATATATGGGTTCATATATTTCACTGTTAAAAAGACATATCCCCTACTCCTCTAGGCTTCAAGAAATATGAATAGGGCTCGTACTGGAAACCAGAGCAGTGGCTCTAGCCGTGACCCAGAAGTGCTCAGACCGGTTGTCTCGAACGAACCTTGGCGAGGTATACTGTAAACCTCCTTTAATGAATAGTATGAAATTTGAAAGGAAACTAAAGTGGCCTCTCCTCGGATCCACTGATGTGCTCTGACCAAACTTACCCTCATTTTTTTCTTCATCCGACCTTGCAACGTTTTATTTATTTATTAGTATTACTTTTTTTTTATGGGATAGCTGCACGGGCGACATTTTGCAGAGATTTCAAGCTCGCGGGCTGTCGTCGCCGCGCGCTCAAAGAAAGTAAAAACCTTTCTTCTTTCTACTCTTGGCGCGAGGTGAGGAAAGTCGGGACTTCCCGTTGGCCAGGCCGCGTGAAGAGAGCGAGGAGAGGGCAGCCCTGGCGTCCCGCCAAGAATGACGTGACGAAGGAGTGTCTTCCTGTCGCCTGCCTAAATACTTGTTTCAAACATTACTCGCGTTAAGCGAAATACCGTCTTAGCAGTATCCAGCTGCTACGCGTTACGCATAGCAACTCGATATGTTGGATGGTTTTAGAAACTTCTACCACTTACGCACTTACTTCGCGGGCCACCTTGCACTGGTGGCGGCCATTAGTGGCATTACGGCTATGAAAATTACCCTCGTCGCACCTCGGTCCTCTGGTACCTGACAAAATCATTCCACCCGCATTACGCAACCTTGCTACAGATATCACTTTAGTTTCTTCGTACATTGTTAGCTAAATATACTATGTTCTGTTCTTTTCTTTTAACGCGAATGGACAGTAATTTTACCCGCGAGTGTTTCTTCTTTACATTTTATAGGATTTATTTGGAAACGCGAAACCCTAGAATGGCTACATCTGCAACAATCTTCTCGTTTCACAAGAAAAAAAAAAGGCATCGGCTCAAGAAAAAGCAAAAACAAAAAAAATCCCAAAGAGCTGTGCGGTTTTATAAGTTTTAGTCTGCTGTGAGCGGTCAAACAAGTTGCCTACTTTGTCAAAAAAAGACACTGTGTGTCACAGCTTGCTCTAGAGATCTGCACGTGTACGGCCAGCCCCCGGGCCACGGACCGCGCTCGGGCTCCACAGCTACATTCATAAAGGGCTCGGCCCGTGCCACATGTCTTGCATTCAAGTCTACTAGGCGTGCCTCAAAGCAAGCCACGACGGCATTTTTTTTGTCAGGAATTTTTTTTGTATTTTGGGAGAGGGAGCATAGTAAGGGGGGGGGGGAGACCCAAATGCTTGAAGCATCTGTGTGTGACTATATATGTTTTTGTACGGATATAGACCGTTTCATTAGGGTCATAGCAGAGAGCGTAATAGAGAAAAAAATGCCCTCCCCTCTCACCCGCATGTCGTCTGCTCCGCCGAGTGGGCAGTACCTATACTTCGTTCCACCTTCAGTCCGAGCGCAGTGGACGCCACGAACTATCCCAGCCGATCCAGCGCCGGGAGAAAATCACGTGACCTGCCGGTTGGGCGGAGCGACACAGGCAGCTCAAGGTCGCATGACACTCTCTCAACGCTGGATTGGCTGGAATGGCTCCTAGCGTCCGCTGCACTCGGACGGAAGGTGAAACGGAGTATAGCATCCGGCTGGCGTACAAACTCTGTTTAAAATCGCGTCATTTTGGAAATTTCAAGCGCAGATGCGCAGATTTTGGTATGCCAGTTATCGTGCAATATTATGCTAGATAAAACGACTAACAGGGTCTAATTGCGCTGTTCCCTGCGAGCAAATACAAATAAAATAGGGAAAACTGTGTCAGATTGGCCGGTCTCTCCGGCGAAAATTAAATCCGGTTGCTGTACCCTTTTTACTATACAAAGTTCGTACTGGTGTAGGCTTTTCGCGACCATGAGTGGAAGTCTGAAATAATAAATAAAAACATGCTCTCCTGCCGCAATACACGCAGTAGTTGAGGGTAGTAAAGCCGGCTGACTAAACTGCTATTTAAGTAACGGAAAAAGATATGCTAGTTGATAATCTACTGAAATAGAACAACAAAGAGCTATAGGCTGATTTTGGAGTAGCCACAACTATTCTAAGAACGCGAACACCTTCACAACGGCAGCCACGAGCGAGAGTTCGATGTCCCGTACATCCCGTCGGTACAGCCCGAAGATGGAGAATGGCAACCTCCCGGTTTGTCGTCTGCTAGCGGAGTCGGGCGCGTGCCCTCTCTCTCGTTTTACCCCGCCGAACCCGCTGAATTTCCCGGATGTATGGTGAGGGCGCTGCTGTCGAACAAAATGGTGCCGCCCAGAGAGCGCTAAATGGAATGGTCCATACTCTTAGTAAAATTGTTTTGTACGTTGTGTTTGTGTACGACTATACTCATGCTAAAATTGTTTTGTACGTTGTTGTGCTTGTGTACGGCTATACTCATACTAAAATTGTATCTTTTATTTTTAGGGCAGACACGATTTTTGATTCTCCTAAATTTCTGCGGAGACGAACGCAGGATGAACGTGAAGGCTTGTATTGAAGTCATTATTAAATGCGATAACATTTTGTTCGCTATCGGACATCCTGTAACGTGCAAATGGCGCCAGCGGGTAGCTCCTACTACAGTCAATTGATCTGGGAAAGTAGCGCCATTGCCTTCCCACCTGCTAGCCGGACACAAACAAATACCAACATACAGACGACAAAACCTGGCAAGGTGAATGGCTCATTGCTCTCGGTCCCCCCTCCATCTCCCCCCCCCCCCCCGTGCCGACGCCGCGTGTGATGCCTTACATCTTCGTACCGCCGACATACGCAACGTCAGTGCTTGGAGACATCGAAAAATAATTTGACTGTCTTGAAACACACAAGAAGAGCAAAATAATTGTCAGAGATCTGGGGAAATAAGCATGAGTGACAAGTTTATTGCATGCACAGTGCCAAAGACACTCACATTGGCCGAGGAACGCTTTCAGTACGATAACAGGATGATGCTCCATAGTGATCTTGGTGTGACTAATTTTGATGTCCCTTTCGAAGTTGCGAAGCTTTGAAAGGGTCCAAGATGGCAATCATCATGGCAACCGACAGCGATGAGCCAATCACGTTGAGAGGTTTGTCGTCTGTATGTTGGCATTTGTTTGTGTCCGGCTGGGACGTGGGAATGCAATGGCGCCACTTTCCCAGATCCAGTTACTTTAGCTCCTACCTTTGCTCCCTCTGCACGAGGGCTCGTGTAACTCAGGCGTAATCGAACAAGAGGAGCTTGCGCTTGTTTCGACAACTGTGCAGATATTATACAAAAAAGAAGGCCTAACTTTTTAAAAGAAGTCACAGTACATAGTACTCATAGCAAGTATCCTAAATACATTCAACGAACTAAGTGTGGTTTGTGGAGAGGAAGGGGTCACGTTGGGCCTTTATCTCCACAAAGTAAATTCAGGTACTATAAAACTAAAGGCAGTAAAATGGTAATCGACGTGATTTTTTTAGGGTATAGCCACTAAATGAGCTGCGCTTACAGTATCGGCACTCTGTTCCCGACACTGTTATGGGCGCCGCCATTTTCGTGCCTGTGGAGAGCAGACGTAACTCCCGATCGTCATGATACAAAAGTGCGACTTCCTCAGCATTAAATTTGGTTTTAGGAAGCTCATGTAATATTGCCTTTCTCTGCCGCGAGCTGCTTACACATTTCTGGAGGGCGAAAAAAGCGTTTCCTGTGATTTCCGCTAAAGCTTCAAGTAACTTACAACCATGATTTTAAGCCACAATATGGGCAAGTGTCGTTACTCTGAAAGATAACCCAGTTAGTGGCAGTGGGTTAGGGTATACGAAAAGAAACTGCTGGTGCTTGGACTATGTTTTCGTAATCGGGTACTGAACATGTGGTAAGAGGTTCATTGAGGATACAAAATGGGACAAAGGCGCGTGGCAGGGAGAGGTTGCAGAAAGACATAGGCTGTTCGTCCATTTAGGGCAGTTGGGTCTTACCGTTTTTTTTTTTTACGGATTGGCCACCTGTAGCTTGTTTAGCAGGTAAATTTGCGATAACTAGTTTATTTAATTGCTTTACCTACTTACAAGTACCCTCAGGGCTCCGGGGGCATTACAGAAGATGGTGGTTGGTTCGTGCAAGGCGAAACTTTGCGTCATCGGTGATGGTGACAAGGTAATCGGGAAGGCCTCTCCCGTCGGTGGTACTTTTGGATAGAAGTGAATTCTGGTGGGCTGTGGATTTGGTCTTCATTCGGGCAGCCTCGCGTGAGTGGTTTAGTTTTAATAAACGAATTTGGTCGAACTGAAATGAGACTGTCTTAAATATAAATAGTGATACAGTTTACAAAAAAGGCAAAGGCGGAAACTTGTTTCACGCAGAGTAAGACCACGGAAGGTCAATTGCAGTTTTATCGCAGTGACACAAGAGAAACATGACTAATCGGAAATAAAAAAGCGAGCTTCACGATCCTGGACGGCTTCAATTGCGATACGTTAAACGATTTCGTGGGGATGCCAGGTAAATTAAGCGCATTCAAGATCAGGACAAACAAGAGTGACGTAAGACGGTCCTATGAGGGTAAAATAGGGAAGCTTTAAAAGTACGAAGACTACAACCGAGGGACTGGAACCCTTAATGATTTCACTCCAATATAAATCGGAAATCTCATAAAGAACTCCGACAAGGTAAATGTTTCAATCGAGTTTGCACAGAGTCTATATCGGCGATCTACTACGTGCGAGCAAGGCTAAAATTGTAACCTTTATTTTTAGGACAGAAACAATTTTTGATTCTCCTACATCTCTGCTAAGATGAACACAAATATATTAGCGAAATACCGGGTATTAAAACACTCGGAGACTTTGCGTCTAGTTATTTTACGATAGCAGCGATCAAACAGAAAAAGGAAGGAATTGCTTAAGCGAGAAAATCAATGAAGTAGTTATCTCTAAAGCTGCGAGTTTTGAAGGAATAATATAATAATAAATACTTAGGTTCTAAGATCGGATCGCATTACAACGTTGTCTGCTTTGTCATTCATTCATTTACTTTAGAGAAGTGATGAGTATAGACCGTTCTAACATGAACCTCTTGGACGGCGTCATATTAAAGACCCTAGCGCCACCTACCTTCATCCGGGCACCTAAGGGAGTCTGACGCCGTCCAGATGACCGGCCCCCAGCAGTGGACTGTTACTGAGGCTAAATATGCAGTACGTAGCATTGGTACCGTCGGAAACGATTTGCTCGGTCGTAGTTTTTTTCTGTGCCAAGGACTTGCTACCTTGGAATGTATGGTTTGTGTTAGCAAAAGTTACAAGTCGATTTCCTTTCGTCTTCGTGAATGTCTAATGACAGCTGATTCTACCGGCGCTGCTGGGGCGTTGGAAGCAATTAACCGGCCCTTCGTTTTCGTCAACATGCGTGTTTGGCGGCAGCTAGTAGCTTTATTATTATTTTGTTTTTTGATTGTGGGAGGGGGTGTTGATTTTGTTTTAGTTCTCTTGTTTTTCGGTTTTTGGTTGGTCCATCTCTTTCTTTCCAGTCAATATGCTGTCTTTGTCTGAAATTCCTCCCAAGGTTTTTTGTTTGTTGTTGTTGACCTTTGATGAAACCATGGTCTTTTGAGGTTCTTCTAGAAATGTTATATTCGGCCCATTCGTTGCTTTGGTCGTGGGCCTGTTCTAAATGTGGCATATGAACATAAATTTTTGTATTGTTTGAAGCCGTGTGTTCGTTTTTTTACGTAATGTTTATCTCTATACTCTAGAGTTACACTGTATGTGCTCAATAAGCACCCTTGCACATCGGTCCTAGTTGTGACCTTATATGGGCAGCTCCTTCAAGCTTTCTCCTCTGCGATCAAGGACCTTATACGGTCCTTGTTGTGACCTTATACGGGTGGGGGTGCTTTATATTTACTGTAAATTATCCGAATGTATCAATGCATAAACTAAAAATCGACGTAAAAAATACGCTATAAAATTCTCGAATATTGTATGTCCCTGGCTTGAATATCGGTTGCACATTTTTTTGCCCACCAGGTTTCTTCTTCTAATTACTGCCCGAAGAAAAATACTCGATAAAGTCGCGATCTAGCTGCCACGTAACTAATTTGTCGAAAGATAAATATGCGCTCCTCCGATATTTCCGCAGTAACCGAGCATGAGTGTCGTCTCAACACTTCGCAGCCCAGAAAGTGCCGAGACGTAATGCGGTTCCTCCACATTACGCATAATTTAGCTTACGATTAAGCATACATGTTAAGTAAAGTTATGCATTAGGCAATCAACTACATCACGCCACTATCACGTCCCTACGAACAACGGAAAAGGCTCAATCTTTATTGCGGTCACAAAAAGTACTATATTTTTTATGTTTTCGTTAACAAACTATCCTACCTTGCTACTAGTAAAACATAAAGTAAATATAAATAATGGAGTTTGTAGGAAAATGGATCCCAAATTTTCTTGATTTTTGCAACCTTGGTTTATTGAAATTTACTTAACATATTTTATTTTTAAAATATCATGTTGCATTGGTATTCAATCAAATATCGACACGGTTCGAGGTTTCTTGTGATTCAAGGTCATTAAAATACTTTAAGTAAGTCACACTTAAAAACTTTCCCATCTTTTGCCAAAAATTATTAATGGAACACAATGTATTTTCTGCCATTGTCGGGAATCTTTTTGCCGAGTTTTGACAAAGTTTGGGAACGTTTTATGTGTGACTTACTGAATATAATTTAATGCCCTTAACATTACAAGGAAAATCTAACTGAGTTTTCATTAAAGTCAAATTCAATTTGATACATTTAATATAAAATGAGTTACATACATTTGAGCTATTGAATGTTTCGGAAATCCTGTAAATTAGAAATTTACTTTCTAAAAAAAAACAATTTTGTATTTGCTTGGAGGTTTCTTGGTGGCAAAGTATAGCTGTGGTATTTAATGAAATAAAATGAGAAAATATTGCACTTTGTTTATCTGAATGCAACTAAACCTTGAACCTTGTCGGTGCTTTGTTGTGGACGCACCCTTGTACTAGAGCTATTTTGGCAACATTATGGAGCGCTATAATTAATTACCTAAGATTAATACTTTTATTAACATATAACAATAAATATAATGGAAATTGGGAGTAATGCGCAGTAAAATGTATTTTTCTTCGGAAGCATATTTTAAGCATATAAACATAATACTCTATTTTATGTTTATAGTTTATAATAAACAGTAATTATCTCTAGCTGCTAATAAAACTAAAGTCAATATAAAATTGCCTTTTTGATAATCTAAACTTGAAAGATGTTTGAAATGCACCTTCATTCAAATGTATATAACGAATTTTATTTTTAACATATAATATTGATTTTGTATTCAATGAAGTGAGCTATATACATTTGGATAATTTCAAAGAGATTAGCATATCTTAAATAGTTTACACTTAAGATCAGGCCTAACTCTGCCGGAAATCATTAAAAAACAGTTTGATAGTGTTTTTTATTTGTTTGCAAAATATAATATATATTTTTTTAATTTCCTAGTCCCAATTAACTTGATTTCGAGGGTGTTATGAAAGAGTGCTAGTGTTCAATACTGAGAAATTAGAAAATAGCGAGTAGTCAAATATATCCGATCCCCAAACTGTAGGAGAATGCTTAATTTTCTCCTCGACCACTCAATGGTCAATAACTTTAAAATAAACAACAAAACAAATGGCCATGCTTGCCGTTTAGGATCTTTTTCGTTTCAAAAATTCTCACAATACATATATTACTTGGCCAAATTTAAACGTTCGACCGCAAAACTGTGACGTAGTTGAGATGAATACACCCATAGACAATATTTAGATGTCTGATAACAGCTTAGATGGCGCTTGTGAACACCTCGTTCACAATTTTCTTAATTCGAAAGCATGAACTGTCCCATGGAGCGAAGTCGGCGTTGTCCTCAACCATTGTCTGTAACCGTCTGTAGCAGAAAAACGGAGCCTAAATTTCCATTCCCAATGAAACACAAAGCACAGCAACGCAGATGCCTCGTCACGGAAGCCGGCGGGTGCTTTCAAGGTCAAAGCGGACACGCTTCACAAATGAAACACAAAGAAAATCGCAGCAACCCAATGCTTCGTCACGGAAGCCGTCGTGAAGCCGACAGGGTTCGCCGCGCCTGCGCAGTGGGGAAGCGGGAAATCACCGCCGCCGCGCCGTATGCGATAGAAACACGTGGTGCGCTGCTTGTTGGAATGCGCTGCGTGTAGAAATGCTCTCGCATTCGTACACGTAAGCAGTCTTAAGTGTCAGCCGACTTTTTTTAAAGTTCTTTTATTGCATTTTGAGGAAAACATCAGACGTCTTATCTCCGAATATTCTTCATTTTATTTCACCTATAGAAACTAACACTGCACAAACTTGAATGGATGTATATCCAGATTAAGTTTGTTTATTTCCCTAGTGGACATCCCCATATAACGAATTGCGTGAAGGGCCAGAAAGATAAAACATTAAGTATTATGCAGAACGCCAGTCCCGACGTCACACCGCCGCGAGGGCGCTGATTTTGGCGCGGCGCATATCCAGACGCTTCACGGAAATCTTGTGTTTTCACGCGCACACTTTGAGAAACAATTGAGAAAAATGGTAGCAACGGCGCGTTTACCTCCCTTTAACTGACGCACCCCCAAGCGGACACGAGAAGAGCGGAAGAACAAGACCATTTCTCCTTCTTCAGGCAGACGGGAGAAGGCTTCCGCCTTCCCGCCTTATCTTCTTTCGGTCTCGTTTTTCGAGCATACCGCGGACGTTGTTTAATAAATGTTCTTAAGTTGATTAAGCTTCAGCGGCAGCGAAGGCCGTGTGCAATTCCGTCCCCCAGTCCAAACGTGCGGAACATTTCGGTTGCATTGACGTTTTTACCACTAATTTTATTAAACGAGTAAACGAAGCTCGCCAGAAGATGCGAAGTTCCTGAGCAGTTCCAGCAGCGCTACGTACACTGGGCTAGAGATGGCCATCTCCAGATTGCGAAATCCACGCGGAACGATATCTCGACGCTGACGACGTTATGAAAATCGCGGAAACTGCGTCCGTGACAATCAGGTTTTGCTGCCGAGTTCCTGGATGCAGTCTGTGTTGAGTTCGGTTCCGTTTTCAGAAATCGAGTGCTAACCGGCAATCAACATGGTTCTGTATTTCTGCGTGTCAGCAACATAGCAGCAACATCGCGATGGCGGTGTTTTGCGTTGTGAACAGCAGACCGGAATTATCGCCGATATGATTGTGTGTTCGCGTATCAGTGGTGTAAGAACAAGATAAAATGACATAAACTGTCAGGCACTGATGCCGCCGGTCGGGCCGTGATTGTGTGTGTGTGAGGTGGGGGGGGAGGTCCCAGGTTGACGTTCCGATTTACATTACAGAGTTTAAGAGCGCTTGAGGAATCACTTTACAATCGATCGATTTGCGGATAGTCATGTTAGAACGCTGCTCTGAACCGTAGTTCCTAC